>JAJOOR010042086.1:0-13688 GCA_036250505.1 Solanum acaule
CACCTGCTAGCTTTATAAAGTCCAACAAGCACCTCAATTCTTTTATTCATTTTCCGAGCGTAATCTCCTTAGTTTAACTCAAAATTTATATACACTTGATCACCTTAACTTTTAGACTTACATATAGCCCTTCGATCCAGAATTTAAATACTTCTAAAATTTAACGTTCACTCGATCGTGCAATATTGCAATGTACGGGAGTTACCCTTATAGCTTCTTTATTGTCACCATTCATCTAGGAAATCAAGTTCATTACTTATACCACCAAGCTAAATCAAGTTCCATATGTGTAGAACTTGTACACATAAAATATGGGGTGTTACACAGGGAGTCGCACCTTTAGCGGGTAGCAGGCCATCTTTTGTTCATACATGTTACAACTGTGATGAACCTAGGCATATTAGGAGAGATTGTCCCCACCCATGTGTGTTAGATTCTGCGCAGCAGCAGTCTAGAGCAGTGGTACACACGGGAAATGGTAATAATGGTCGAGGGCGTCCATAAGGTGGTCAAGGAGGTAATCATCGATGCCGTGGATGTAAAGGAAATGGTAATGCATGCAGGGGTAACATGCAACCAGGCAGGGAAGTGGCTCGTCAAGATGATAGGGCTCACTGTTATGCCTTTACGAGAAAGAATGAGGCAGAGGTGTCTGACGCGGTGATCACAGGTACTATTCTTGTCTGTGACCAGATGGCAAATGTGTTATTTGATCCGGGTTCTACTTATTCATATGTATTCGTGCAATTTGCCTCAGAATTTGTTATGCTTTATGATATACTTGATTCCCCCGTCCATGTTTCTACCCCAGTTGGAGAGTCAGTCATAGTCATCCATGTCTATCGTGTTTGTCCTATTTTGTTCATGGGTTTTCAAACTTGGGCTGATTTTAGATACAATTTTCCACCATTATTGAGTCTAAAGGTGACCTTTTCACTCCCCGAATCCATTTTTCGATCCGTAGAACGTAATAGAATGGGTAATTATTGATGATGGAGGGTTTTGAATTAGAAGCCATGGTGGGAAAAGCCCTAGTTTGGATACTTAGGATCATGGGTATGATCTAGGGTTGTTATATTTGTTAGTAATCCGGGTAATTAGTGATTGTTTATTGATTCCCATATTATATTGATTGTTTGTAGACCAAGAATAAGCGGAACGAATCCGGAAAGGGAAGGATCAAGTTTCTTAGGGTTTCAAGCTTGTTTCAAGGTAGGTGATGGTTGTGATTCTATGATTGTGTGATGAATGTTTGTTCTTGCTTCATTATGATACATGTATAGATGTGAATGTTGCATTAGTGATCACACTTGTGTAAATGATATAGAGGGATGATGAATGCCATGAATGATTAAATTGTATGAACTTGAGAATATACTTGTGATTGTGATTGTGGTGTGTTGAATGGATTGGTTTGCCACGTTCCGGCATAACTAACTTGGATCGGTTGCCACGTTCTGGCATAAGCATTGGATCGGGTACCATGTTCCGGTATGCTAACTGTTTTGGGTTTGGATTCAATGAGAGGACCAATTACTTGTCATAATTGTGTATCTTGACAAATGTAAAGTTGTTCTTTGTTCGTAAATGTTGATAATATTGTATATGTTTGATATATGCATCTGATTATACTGTTGTATTGACTTATGTATGTTGCACTTAGTGGGATAGCCGCGTGATCCTACTAGTACACTGTGGTTGTGTACTAATACTGCACTTGCTCTTTCTTTGTTGAGTACAGAACATCTTCAGGCGGCTATTGATAGACCTCGTCTAGAAGATCAGTGATCGCTTTCGAATTCAAGGGTGAGCCAATTCTTCCGGGCAGCCATGAGTTCTCTTTCGTCTATGTCCACTATTTCGGACATAGACTTTCTAGTTAGTTATTAGTTAATTAGTTTGGGGTTGCATCTCTTCTTGTTTAGACTTTGGTTCATTGTTAGATGTTTTGGTAAATTGACTTTCTGGTTCTAGGTATTACTTCCGCATTTGTTTTGTTGATAGACTTTTGTTTGGAGTTTATGGGAACTCCCTATTTCTTTCTTTAGTATTTAACTTGTTGCGTATCCTTAAATGCTTTAGTTTTTGGTTTAGTTGCTTGGTTTGGGTTGTAGTAGTGGTTCTCCCACCTAAGGGTTAGTGTGGGTGTCAATCACGTGGTCTGGGTCGTGACAATAGGGTTGCTTCAATTTTCACGGATTTATTTAACTCTTGCTATTTTCAAATTATATTAATTTACTTATGATATATTATTATTGATCACTGAAATATATTATTTTTTTGTTTCGGTTCTCTAGATCCATCTACCACCCTGAAGAATGGGGTAAATTTGTGCTCAGGAGGGGAATACCCGGTTCATCGGAACTTCAACCAAAAGATGTAGGATTGGGTTCCTAGTATAGTTTTGTAGGATTTAACTAGATATAAGTGTGATAAAAGGATTGTGATATACTTTACGATTTATATTTATATGTTAGCTAAAAGTCGTATCATTATTTTTAATACTAGATTCAAATTTGATCTATAAATTTAAAATTTAATTAATTAGTATAAATATTAATTCAGAACACGCCACATATGATATGAATCTTCTAGAAGGAGAAGTTGTTAGAATAATGTTTCATGTCTACATATCCTCATTGCATATAGATTAGGTTAAATTTTATTAGCATCAAATGTTTATATAAAATCGAAACATAACATATGATTATACATGTACTTTTGTTACTTAATAATAACTTTTATTAATTATTTTAAAATTAAACCCTTATAATATTTTAAAATATATGTGCAATGCACGGGTACATATACTTGTATGATTTCAAATATAAGGAAAACGTAAATCTATTACCTTAATCAACACTGAATTCTACTTTAATTTACATATTAGAATACTATCAAAATTATGACAATAAAAAAATAAATCTGACATAAAAAATAGATAACACGAAAAATTGCATGGAATCATATGAAGTAAAGGTTGAGAATGAGAAGCAAATGAAATATAACAAATAAAATATAAAAAATAAAAATTAAACTTTTACAAGTTTTTTAATAAAATATAATTTAAAATAAAAGAAATAAAAAATAAATTAAAATGAAAAAATAAAAATAAATAGAAGAAATTAAAAACTAATCAACTTGTAATTACACTATGTAATTACCAGCAATTCACAGTCTTTTCCTAGGAATTGGAGAGATAAATGGTAGGTGGTAACTGGTAACTGATCTAACATCTCAAATACACCTCATTCGATTCTAGGTGTAGACGATCATTATCTAGAATAAAACCCAACAAAGAGTTGGGGTCGAACCCATAGAGAGCGGTACGTGTTTAAATTCAATTATAAAGTTATAAAGTGGTCTAAGCGGTTATAGGAATAGAAATTATCGAAAACATACAAACAAGTCAAAGGGGTGACAATGAATGTCAGATGGGGGGTTTGGATTGTCAATTAATCAGCTGAAACAAGTGTGAAAACAAGAGAACATGCAATATTAAGAGGAATTCTTGGGATATGATCGTTTATAAGCTAATTACGCTATATGGGTAATTGAAA
Organism: Solanum acaule; assembly: GCA_036250505.1. Taxonomy (NCBI): domain Eukaryota; kingdom Viridiplantae; phylum Streptophyta; class Magnoliopsida; order Solanales; family Solanaceae; genus Solanum; species Solanum acaule. Next base: position 3,561 of record JAJOOR010042086.1, read on the forward strand.
TTTAACAATAATTCGTTGAAATATTGTGGGTAGGCTGAATTTTAAGTGCAATAACTTTCTCTCGAACAATTATTACGGTTCAGGCGATTTCTTTCGAGCATCGACAAGCTTTACAGGATAACCAGTCCACAACCTTGATACATCCACTCTCTCAAGCTAGATAGGTAGAATTGAGTTTAGGATTCACTCTCGAGCTGAACCCATATCAACCCAATACCTACAAATTATTAATCAAAAGCTTTGGTTCCAAAACATCTCTCAAGCAAGCCAAGAACTCAAAGTTAGAATTGCATTTGCAACTACAATTCATTGAATAAAACTCTGCTAATGATTAAATCCACAGTAAAACAACAATTTCATCATCAAACAACAATACCCATAAGATAATTAGACAAATAAACGCATCATCACACTCCATGAATTGGAGTTTTAGCTACACATCATAAAAATAGAGAAACGATTACCAAATACATTAGCCATGATCTAGGTAAAGGTTCTCAAGTCTTTACATTGGTCCAAATTGAGTAAATTCAAAAACCCAATTGCAAATCTTCAAGTTTGAGCCTCAAAAGCTTCAAAGTCTACAATGGAACTCAAAAACTAAGAGAAAACCCACTGAATAATAGCATGATACTGAAATTCCATTTTAAATTTCAATTTATAGTTGTCCGAAATTTGGCCTGAAAAACCATTAGGCGAGATAAGTCGGGCCTCGCCGAACAGGTCGGCGATCTGCCGTTTGCTCCGATCCATCGTCGGTTTGCATTGGTCATTTGTCCTCAGTGTTCTGTGACTTTAGGCGATCAAGGTTGCCATCGAGGAGTCGTTCAGCGTTTCACCGATTACCCATTTTTGTCGACAAGTTGGTTCTTCCCCAGGGCTGGCACGCTGAAACTTTGGGCGGGCTAAAGAGCCACTTGGTGGTTCGCCGAGTGATCTTGGCGATCACCAGGATCACTTTTCTTCACTTCTTAAGCTTGTTTACTCCTTTTTACTTGGTAGTGTCCTTGCCTTGCTCCTTCGCCTACTTACCTGCAAATCAATGCTTTAACACATGTTTATAGCATAAATTAGGCATTTGAGGACACTAAAACTATCAAAACAAAGCCTTAAATAAATCCAAATCTCTGACTCATCAGTAACTGCACCTTCCATTTATTCATTATGCATTACACAATATTCGTAAATATTTAAAACATTTTATCAAATATATAAAAGTATATCTTAACTAAATATTTACTTTAGAACGAAATTATCCAACAAGAGCAATATTATAATAAAACACTCAAATTTAGAATTGTAAGCATTTACAAACACGAATGACTACTTTAAACACCTGGGGGGTTACAGACAAGACTTTGATGACTTTTCTCTGGAAATATTAAAGTTCATTCCTACTCATTTCATCTTTCAAATTCTTATATGATTATTAAAGAGTAGTCAAGTCCTTTGTTCTAGGGATGTGGCTACAAATGATTGCTTTATTATTTAATTTATGGATGCAGTTTGGTTATCACTCTAAAATTACTCTAGTGTTCTTGAATTACTATTTTGATGCCTAATTACCATCAAATAAACTTATTATCTTTTCTTGAAGGAGAAATGGTTTGATGGACCCTTGTACTTGTATGAGTTTATATTGCAGACTCTTCTACTTAATTTTTTGCTAACTGAACCCTTAAACTCAACTAAAATGAGATTTTTAAACCTTCTGACCATTGACCAAGCTTATGTGACATTTTTTTGCTGACTCAATTATAGTGCGTGGTTTCACACTTAAAAAGGTGAGTGAAAGCAATGAATTTTCTTTAAAAATAATTAAATAAAAAAAAAAGAAGGAAAAAACAAATTAAAGTTCCCAACCCCTCCCTCTTCTTCTCCCTTTTCTAAGAAAATGGTGCAGATCTCAGCGTCCCTTGCGACGCCATTTTCGTCTGCATCGTCACCCATTTTGTCCATTGAACCTTCATTAATGATTAAGTGTTTTAGTGAGTTTTAGTGCTATCAATGGAAGTTTTAGATGTTGAACAAGAAGACTGATTTTTCTTCGGTGGCTATAGGTCATCAATGGAAGTTTTAGATGTTGAACAAGAAGGCTGATTTTGCTCCTGTGGCTATAGGTCATCCATGGTGGTTATGTAATGATTTTGCTCCGGTGGCTTCCTCCGCTCATTCTGTCCATAGATTTCTTTTTTTTTGTGTTGAGATCTGGGTTTGATATTGAGTGGTATTCTTCTTCGAGCATCAAAAATCTGCCATAAGATCCAACATTAAGAAAACGTTATCCGTTCATATTAGTTTTGAGATCTGGGTTTAAGTTATGGCTTTGTGAGCTTCATAGTAATTTTTCAAAGAAGACAAGAATTAGGAGAAAGGAGATCAATGAAAAAAATTCTTATTTTTTTATGTTGTATTTATTCTTCAATAGCCACTGACAAATTTTTAGCTTTCCCAAATTATCTTTTCAATTGAAGTTCAAGGAAGAAGGAAAGTGATTCATCATTTGAGAGATTAATTTTGAATTTCCATTTTTTCTTTCTGTTTGGTGGTTGTGGGTTGAGGGAGGTGGAGGAAAAGTGAGAGAAATAATTATTTTGTTCTACTTTTAAATAGAAAACTTATAATTTTTATCTTTTATTTGAGTGACATTTTTAGTTAATAATTTAAAAAATGTTAAGAAATAATTATGACATGGCATTAGCATATATGATGTGGATATGACATGTCATTTATGTTAGGGAGAGTGAGTTACACACATGGTTGGAGGGGTTCAAAAGTTTCATTTTAATTGAGTTTAAAGGTCCAGTTGACAAAGAGTCAAGTAAAAGGGTTCAGAATACAAACGCATAAAGTACAAGGGTTCACCAGACCATTTCGTCTTTCTTGAACTAAAAAGAAGAATAGAGAGATAGAACGTGGAATACAAGGAGAACGATCTTCCTTTGTGCAAAACATTGAGTGTTTTGTATCAAGGATAGGGATATACCTATTTCATGCGTGTTTACGACACAAGAAGAAATCTTAATTCTCCGTTGTTGATTCAATTTATCTCCGCTCAACGATGTAGTCAGATTGTCAATTGTTATCGGTGATTAGGTTATGAGATCCTAATCATATCGTTAATCTTATAAATCAGTAATTTGATAACAATTTGGAATCTATTGAAGAAATACTATGTACCAATTCCTTCTTAAGCAACAACCCTGCAATTTCCCAAGTCGTCGTTATAACTTCAAGCGAAACTGAATCATTGCTAGTAATTTAGTACTTTAAACTTTGAAATTATTATTATAAAATTCTAATTAAACTCTTTTTGCACGCTTGAATTAAATTGTAGTTACTAGTGATTTGAATATAAACTAATTGTTAGTCTTTTGGGTTCGATAATTCGGCTCTTAAGAGTCACTATATTACTTATGTGACCACGTACACTTGTGTGTGCATTGGAAGCAACATTCTCCTCCCCCTAAAATATAGCTATAATTCGTAATTAAGCAAGCTATAACCATAAATCTCTCGTTAAACCCAAATTATTGTCGAAAGTTTCCCTTAACCATATACTCTAGAGCATTTATTTATATTACATTTAAGATTGCAACCTTTTAAAGTGTAATAAATATTTATCCAAGTGAATATTATACAATGAATTAGTTCAATGAAAAGACATTTCAAATTGAACTTCTAATTTTTGAAGTTAAATTTTCTATTACTAATTAATACCCCTGCTATTTGCAAATTGAGCTTGTATTTCGTGTAAAACATGGCAGTCTGGTCAAACAGAGCAGAAAAATTAACAAGAATTCTTCTTTCTATTATGAGTAAAACAGAGAAGAAAAACTAATTTTTCATTCTGTTATGTGAAGGAGTGTCACTATCAAGGAAAAACGGACAGATTCTTTTTTTCCTCCTTTTAATCTGTTTTCACATTACTCTTTTTGCTAATTATTTTCCTCCATATTAATCTGATTTCACATATTGGAAATTAGAGTCTATCCTTTTCAACTTATTTGTTTTGGTGCTATATAACATTGATCTTCGAAAATACCACACACACAAATTAATTCCCTTGAAACATTCTAGTAACTGCATGGAGAAGCATATTTTCTTGTTGATACTTGTCTTTCTAGTTAAATTTTCTATATCAATTGCTGCCTCAAATGAGACAGACCAAAAAGCTCTACTAGCTTTCCAAAATCTCATTAGTCCTAGTCGTTTTTTGGCCATTAATTAGACGAAGAATACTTCTTATTGCTCTTGGTTTGGTGTCACTTGCAGTCCAAAAAGGCAAAGGGTTGTAGCCTTGGCTCTTCCTAATTTGCAACTTCAAGGCACAATTTCGCCATGTTTGGCCAATTTGTCCTTTCTCAGAGTGCTCAATCTTGGGAATAACAGCTTCCACGGTGGGATCCCCTATGGACTTGGTCACTTGCCTCGCTTGCGAGTGATTGATATTCAAAACAATCAGCTTAACGGAAGTATACCGACAAGTCTGTTTCAACACCGGAGAGTTCAAGTAATTTCTTTGGCTTTTAATAAACTCCATGGTGAAATGTGGAAAGGGCCATGGTATGTACCTGAACTCAGAGTCTTGGATCTCACCAACAATAGCCTCACGGGTGTGATCCCTCCTTCCGTTGGAAATGCCACAAACATGATCAACTTCAGTTTGTTTGGAAATAGAGTCAACGGTAACATTCCAAAGGAGATCGGTAATCTGAGTCAACTAGCAGACTTGTCCTTGAGAGATAATCAATTAACAGGTTCCATTCCCACAATACTGTTTAATATCTCGTCGCTACTTGCCATACATCTGCGAAACAATAGCCTTTCTGGTCCTCTCTTGCTAGATGAAGGAAATATTGTCTCAAATCTAGAGGTATTACGTATATCTCACAACCAAATTTCTGGTTGCATTCCTTCCAACATTTGCTTGGTACTCACAAAGCTCAAAATGTTGTCTTTATCTTTCAACAACATAACTGGAGAAATACCTAGAAATATTGGTTGTCTAGCCAATCTTGAGGTGTTGTATATTGGACGAAATGCAATAAGTGGGACTATTCCTGCTTCACTGGGAAATATTTCCACTCTGCAAATTCTTGATTGTTCTCACTCTCGCATAGTGGGGCAAGTTCCTCAAGAGTTAGGGAAGCTATCAAATTTGAGGCTATTAAACTTTGAGCATAACTATAATCTTATTGGTCAAATTCAAGAGGCTATTTTCAACATATCTTCTTTGGAAACAATTGCTTTCAATTCCAACAACCTTTCGGGGATAATTCCATCCACTACAGGTCTTTATCTTCCGAACCTTAAAGGACTTTACCTGGGAGACAATCACTTCGAAGGGGAAATTCCATTGTTCATAATAAATACTTCCAAGCTTGAGATATTAGGGCTAGCACAGAACTTCCTGACAGGAGCCATTCCTACTAATTTGGGGAATCTTCATAAGCTGCGATCACTACTCCTATATCATAATCAACTTACCAATGAACCAAGAGATCATGAGTTGCGATTCTTCAATTCTTTGGCAGACTGTAGGATGTTGAGATATCTACAAGTGGGTTACAATCCGTTGAATGGTGTTCTGCTCAATTCTATTGGCAATCTTTCATCTACTATTCAAAACATTGAAATAGGAGATACACACATCAACGGCCTCATCCTGACAAGTATAGGCAACATAAGCGGTCTAATGGCCCTAGGGTTGGTAGGAAACAACCTGATAGGGAGTATTCCTTCTGATGTTGGTAGACTTAAACAACTCCAAGGGCTGTATCTACATAACAATAAATTGCAGGGACATATTGCAGAGGAGGTATGCCATTTATCTAATTTGGTTGAATTAACTCTAGATGATAATGAGCTCACTGGACTGATCCCAGAATGTATAGGATATCTAAGCATGCTACAAGTTATTTCTTTGAGTTCTAACACATTTTCTTCAACGTTTCCTTTGAGCCTTTGGAAGATGAGTGGTCTTCTCATTGTAGACGTGTCACCGAATTCAATAGAGGGAGAAGTTCCATCAGATATTGGAGGACTGAAAACTATTGTAGAACTAGATCTTTCTTGTAACCACTTTTCAGGCATGATACCAAGCCAATTGGGGGACCTCCAAAACTTGAAGTCTCTTGACCTATCGAATAATTCATTTTTAGACTCAATTCCATTATCCTTTGCCAAGTTGATAAGCTTAGAATACTTGGATTTTTCTTTAAATGCCTTGTCAGGTACTATTCCTAAGTCTTTGGAAAAACTCTTGTATCTTAAAGCCATTAATGTTTCATTTAATAATTTAGAAGGTGAAATACCCAATGGTGGTGTGTTTGTAAATTCCACTCTACAATCATTTCTTGGGAACAGAGGTCTATGTGGAATGCACATATTGGAGGTTCCTACTTGCCCTATCAATAATCCTGGAAAACAATTAAAGTCTAAGGAGCTTATGCTAAAAATTGTTACTCCAGTGGTTATTTCATCCTTTATGATACTCTTGTTGATCTCAATTTGGATAATGAAACGAAAGAAGAAAGGAAAGTCCAAGGATGTTGAAAAGGTTTTGGAGATCAGGACTTATCAATTGATTTCTTATCATGAGATTCAACGAGCAACAAATAATTTTGACGGATCAAATTTAATTGGTGAGGGAAGCTCTGGCTCTGTGTACAAAGGCACATTATCTAGTGGAAATGTTAGGCACATAAATCTTGTCCCTGTGATTAGTACTTGTTCTAGTGATTATATAAGAGCCTTTGTTCTGCAATTTATGCCCAATGGAAGTCTGGAGAATTTGTTGTACAAAGAAGAGCCCAACTTGAACCTTCTTCAAAGGGTCATTGTAATGCTTGATGTAGCTATGACAATTGAATATCTACATCATGGTAATGTCACTCCAATAGTTCATTGCGACCTAAAGCCAGCTAACATTCTTTTGGATGAAGATATGGTGGCTTATGTTGGTGATTTTGGAATCTCTAAAATTTTAGCCGTAAGCAAGTCCATGGCACATACTGAGACACTAGGAAGTCTTGGTTACATTGCACCAGGTATAAAAATTTTTAGTCGTAAGGAAGTCTCTTTGAATTTTCTTATTATAAGTAAGTCTCTCCAAATTGTAGCTAGAAGTAAAAAAAACAAGTCTTTATTCATGAAGAATTCTTGCTATATTTAAATTGAGTAACATTATTTTTCAATCCTTTCTTAAGAATATGGCTTGGAGGGAATGGTATCCACTAGTGGTGATGTTTATAGCTACGGCATCATGTTGATGGAGGTTTTGACCAAAAGAAGGCCAACAGATGAAGAGATATTCAATGAAAATCTTGACTTGAGGAAATGGATAACACAATCATTTTCAGGGACTTTGATGGACGTTATGGATGCCAATCTTTTTTCTGAGGAAGAACAAATAACTTCTAAAAGTGAAATCTGCATAGGCTCCATGATAGAATTGGCTTTAGGCTGCACAAAGGAAATGCCAGAATCAAGGATAACCATGAAAGATGTAGTCAAAAGGCTTAACAAAATCAAGAACGGATTTTTGGAAATGTAGAAGTTTAACATCTCTTTTGGTGGTGTTCTTTCTGAGCTGCAAGTTAATTGTTGCTTTTCGTGTATCTGTTTTTTTTTTTAATAAAGTCGTATGTACTACTTGAAGTCACGTACTGTTTGTACTTCAGTGTTGCATTTCCTCATCCTGTCATGATATCAGATTTCAGTTGTTTTGAACATGTTTTAATTTTTTAAGTAATTATGGTTTTATTGGTTGAATAAACTAATGTTAAGTCAAGAAATATTATGAAGGTCTTTAGCTGCACTACTTTTCTTTCTTTTTGGAATTTTGGAAACAACTATTGTTCCTTCATATTTTTTATCAATAGCTTATTCATTTGGTAACTATTTTTTGTTAACTTAAAGTTAAGTACAAATTGGAGGATTTCTTTTTTACAAAAAAGCTTTACTAGCCTAGGATAAATTCTGTATGCCTTAGGTTGCATCTATTATATGTGGCAAGAGTGGAACCAAATTGTTATTCAAGACTAAAGAAGAAAAGCCCAAGATGAACTTAACGACAAACTTGTGTCCAACCAATTTAGTTTCTTTTTGTCTCTTTTTTTTTAGGTGTAAACTTCTCTTTGGTAATAAAATGATTACCTACCAAAAAAATAATCTGAATATGTATGGATTGACCATGAGCACAAGATGGTAAGTGTTAGTGTAATATACCACAAACATAATAAATTGGAGTTGAAAATAAAATAAACAAAAATGAATAAAAATATATTTAGGCTGAGGCGCGACTATCTCACTGTCTTTAAGGAGATTCAAGTCCACTGCGACATAATCTACACTGATCCAGTAGTATATCCCTTGACTTGTCCCCTCCAGTATACAACAACCCAACAACGTTGTACAACTCAAGTAACTCCGGATTAGTTGAAGAGTCCAAAGCTCCACCACAAGAACACCTTCCTTCAATATATAATTACTCTCTTTTGTATAGCGAATTAGTCGAAGACTTATAATATTTTTCTGTTTCTCAACTCTTTCTTTCACTAATCTCAATATAAACACAATTTAGTGTTCCTTTTCTTTTCACTCTATGTTTTCTTGTATATCTCATGTATACAAAACAAAGTAAGACCACACTATTTATAGGTAAGGAATTCTTCCTTCCAATGAATAGGAAGATATTAAGTAGTAAATTGGGTAAATATCAATGGCTCAAATGTTACATAAGTTACAAGGTATAATAAGCTAGAATAATGAGTGAAATAATATGTTAGAGGTTATAGGAGTTATAAGGACTATAATAGCCATATTCTACCATGAACTCATAGGAGTAATTAGGCATAAAATGCCACTCAGTAATAGGAGTAATGCAAGAAATAAATCAAAAGCTATAATAGCCACCAACGTTAAGTTGAACAGGCTGTAAAATACATTTCATATGAGTCATATTTATGGTATTGCTTCAGGGTCAATAATTCTTCTAGCACAAGTTCCTTAAGCTGTTTTAGACCTCGTGATGGAGTCAATTTTTTTTGTAAATTCGTACGTGGTCCCATGATTGTTGTTTTTGGGTAGTTTTTACATTTTTTAATTCCTATATTGATATGGGTTTGGTTTTGCTTATTTTGGCATTCTTTTCATGTTTTTTATAGAGTGATCTCTTTTGGAGGCAATTCGTAAGGAAAAAGCTCTGGAGTAGAGGTTCGGGCGCAATTTTGGCCTCGAGATAGGTTATGGTTCCACTTCATTTAGATTTGGCTCAGTTAGTTTCTTTATGTATTTAGTAGTATCGATTATTAGGCTGGATTTTAGGACTGTAGGCTTGCATGATCCTAAGGCGGTATATGACCATCTTGGGTTGCTTAGCTTAGTTTTTAGCCAAAAAATCATAGTTTAGGTTGATCCTTGATCTTTGTGTCATTTAGTGTCCTTAGAAATGACTTTTAGGTGGCATGAAACTTAGGTTGTCGCATGTTTCTTTGTTTAGGTTTGATTGTGTGCTTATGTTGTGCTTTGAGCTTTTAAATTCTAATGTTACTGAATGTTGGGCCTGAGGCCGTGAGCTTGAACACCAAATATCCCCTTCCAAACTCTCCTCTACCCATCAAGCCTACTTGTGTCTCTCAAGCTAATATGGATGCAAGTCTGAGAAAGGCTATGCAATAAGAATATAGTGCTCTCATCCAAAATGGTATATGGACCCTTATGCCCGCATCCTATGAAAAACACATTATTGGTAGTAAGTGGATTTTTAAACCTAAGCTCCATCCAGATGGTTCTATTGAGCGATACAAGGCTCGTTTATTTGCTAAATGATTTAATCAAGAAGTTGGCATTGATTATCATGACACATTCAGTCCAGTAGTGAAGCCTACTACAATTAGAGTGGTTCTTACTTTAGCATTATCAAAAGGTTGGTCACTACGTCAACTCAACGTCAAGAATGCCTTTTTACATGGTGAACTACACGAGGAGGTCTATATGACTCAACTTACCAGGTTTCTTGATAAAAATATCCAAAACATGTTTGTAGAACAGGGGGGGGGGGGGGGGGGGGGGGGGGGGGGGGGGGGGGGGGGGGGGGGGGGGGGGGGGGGGGGGGGGGGGGGG
>JAJOOR010042087.1:0-12302 GCA_036250505.1 Solanum acaule
AAATATAATCACAGTCCAACCATTACACAGAAGAAGAGTCGTCCTAGCTTTGTTGTTTTTTTCCTTTCTTTTATTGTTCATATAGACTCAGCAAAATTGACACATACAAAAGCTAACTTGGAATAACTTTATTTTTTTTAGCAGAACAAAGAAATTGAATTGTGGCTGGTTTGAGGAATTTGATATTTAGGGTGTTAAGAGTCATGTGACTTGCACATAGATGGGTCTGTTGATGTTTTTAACAAAAATTTCACGAAGGATGAAACTTGCTAAGTTCTGAATACATTAAGGATGATTTTTGTTCAATAAATTAGTTGAAGGATGTACATTAAGTTTTAGGTATAGTTAAAGGATGATTTTGGCCAGAAACTCATTTACTTAGCTTAAAATTATTTTTATAATTAAATATTTTTCTTCAGGCATCGTCTAGTCAAAATCGAGTTTGAAAAGTATTGAGATTAATTAATTACCAAAATAAAGTGTTTTATTCGAAAAATATAAATAAAAGAAAAATGACTAAGTTTTCAAAAAATCGATCAAACTTATGGTTTAAGAGAAATCGAATTTCCAAAAGAACAGAGTCGCCACTTAATTTTTAGTAAAAATCAAGAAAAAAAAAAGTTTAAGGTTTTCAAAAGATTTAAACAGATAAAATCAATTGAAAATAAAAGGGTTCGAGTCCAAGTGTACATTCCGAGAAGGTGTTAGGCCCTCGTAATGCCCGTAACTTGCGATTGACCGGCAATTTGACTTAAAATAACTTTGACCAATTTTGAGAAAATGATTCGACATAAAAATATAATAATTTACAAATGTTTGATTAAAAAAAAAAAAGAGTTGAGAAGAACAATTTTTTAGTTTTTTAAGAAAATTGAATCTTAATTGAAATATTCGAATTAATTTGAAAGCGATTAGCATTTGGCAAATCTAGGTTAATTAGAATTTTATTTGAATCTCTTAAAAATAATAATTTAGACTCATTTAATCAATTAAAGCATGAAAACTATTTTAAATTAATCGAAGATTAAGTAAAAAGTTTTCAATAATAGTACAAGAGTTGATAAAAGGGAAACTTTATTGAAATATATCTAACATAAAGCATACGGTTCATCTTTTGGGGATTTAATTAAGTTAATTAAATATTCAAAGAGTTAGAATTAAAGCATTCAAACAAAATAACAATTCAATGTTTAAAGCCAAAAATGTCCAAAGAGGACTGTTTTGGGGCCCAAAGGTCAGGTTCTGTTTGCCTGGACCGACTTTGGACCTTCAGCTGCTGATCGTCTTGGGTTTTGACCTATTTTTCGTGTATATCGGACTGTATACCGAGTGTATACAGTTTATTTTGACCCCTGGAACCTGCATTTCACTTTTTCTGCCCTGTATATCATGTGTACAATTGCTGTATAGCAGTGTTTACTGCTGTATACAGCTCTTTTTTGAGCTTTTGGAGGCTCGCAAATTAAATTTCCAGCCCATATTCATCGACCTTAATCTGTACGTCAGTCTCGCAACTTACCAAAGGGGTTGACTCGATAAAATTTGAACTCAAAGATGCAAGGAGATGATGAAAAGAGTCCGACTTAGACTCCGCAAAGCATCACATGTAAAGCAAGTGAAAGGAAAGAATTAACATGGATAATTCAAGACTATCGTTGAGCAATTTTTGTCAAATGAAGAGGCAATAAGCACACATATTCATCAAATAATATGCATGTTAAGATAAGAAATCACATGCATCAAATGAAATAAGACCTTTAGATTGATGAGATATAAGTATATTCAAACTAGAAGACGATCCATGGAGCTAATTCGATCGTTTTTGGAAAGAAAACTTATTTGTAAATATGAAAGGAGATTATTCATAACGACTACATAAATCCAAAAGTGACCAAGGTGAAATCAACCAACAACGAACTAATGATAAGCATGCTAATGGTTAAGACCTTTAAAGCAAAATGACTACTAATTCCAACGTTTTGGAAGGCAATAAAGCCAACGAAACCTCACAGCAAACTCATTATCTAGTCACCATCACAATGACATTTAGCTAGCCGACTCAAGTCATAAATACGGGGACCTAATTACTAAACAAACCAACGATCCTTGTAACTAAACTACTCAATTGGAAACTTAGAAAAGGTATGATAATCAAGCACAAACAGAAACTATAGCCTAAAAACCATTAGACTAACAAATTCACATGTACACCAAGCAGAGAAGTATACACTAGTTTAAACTCAAAGCCAACTAACCAACAGCCCATTACTAACTTACAACAGCAGGATATAAAGGGCTGAAGGCAGAACAATCAGATCGGAAACAAAGTGCTTGCCAAACTTAGGCTAAAAATACATTATTTGGAACTGAACATGTGGGACAGCAAAGGACTCAAACAAGACTAAACTTGTAAGTTAGTTAGTACACACAATAGGATGAAATTTAGGCGCACAAAAAAAAATATGAACTTCAATACAACCTTATGAACACATAAACTGATCATGTAACCTCATTCGAAATGCAACAATGACAATCGAATGCAATGACCATTTTCACATAGAGATACCTCATTCAAGCAACTAGAATGGATTCCTATCCAAAAGAGTGGAAACTGATAGACATTAAACGAAAATAAGGTGAGTTTATTACCTCTTGTAGTGCAGCAAATCTGGGACGGACGAGAAGAGCACAACTCCCACCACGACTCCAAGCTTAAACTTCGCCGGAAACGAAAACGAGAACAACACGAACAGTGATTTTTTTTTGTTCCCGAAGGGTCTGGGATTCGAATAGCTTTTAATTTCTCTAGCAAAAAATCATTTTTCGATGAACAGTTGTATATTTTTTCCTTGTCCAAAAAAAAATTCCCCCCCTTCCAAATGAATAGAAGAGATGATTATATAGGGGAAACTAGGGTAGATTTCGGGGGGAATCGGGTAGAAATTTGGGGCAATTCCAAATTCAAAATTCGAATTTCTTCACCAATTCGGACAAACAGCTTTTCCTTGAGGTCTTGACTCATTCCGAAAGGGGAAAGGAGGACAGAGCGCATGCCTGATGCCTGCTGCCTGCTGTTGCGACATTAATGGGGATAGGGACGTTGGCTTTCCGTCTGGTTGCTGCTGCTCTTATAGTATCATTGACTAATGAGTAATTTCTGAACAAGAAACATTAATGATACCACAACAATATACTTATATACTCTTATAGTATCATTGACTAATAGGTAATTTTTTAACAAAAAATCTTAATGATACCAATATAGTATATATATATACTGATTTAGTATCAGTTAAGCGAAATTATCAACCTTAATGATACCAATACAGTATATGATACCGATTTAGTATCACTTAAGCAAAAATTATCACCCTTAATGAATGGGGGTATGGACTGTAATTATTTATGAGAGAATGGGTATTTCCGAAATTACTTTGGATTTGGGTATGAACTTGTAATTATTTTAGATTTTATAGCCCATTTATGTAGTTTTCCCTTGAAATAATTGGTAAGGAGGGGATTGGATTTGTAATTTAAGACTTGGCCAAATGAGTTATAAAATTAGTCAATTTAAAATTACAAATATAGCCAAACTGAATTTCACTAGTGAATTTGGTTAAGACTTAAATATGACGAATTAATATAATTAATTAATGAGCTTCTTACCTTTAACGAAATAAAATAAGTGATTCGATTATAAAAAAAAAAAAATTACTACAAACTAATTACTCAGAATTATATATTATTAAATAATTATACAAATTAACCGAATATCAAATTTAAACAGAATCTTTCGAGATGATTTTGAAATGATCATAAAATGCACTAATTAAGTGCAAAATTATATGAAATATGTTTATTATTTAAAAATTATAAAAATCGACTAAAATAACTTAAAACAAACTTTGAATTTTATAAAGTTAATTATTCTTAATCGTTTGAAAAAATAAGAAGCTTGGAAATCAATTATTATCGGGGAGGGACAAAATTGGGTGTCAACTAAAGTCTCTTTTAAGTATGTTTATAATGAAATTTAGATCTAGTTGGTTAACTTATTTTTATGGAAACAAGTTAAATACTTTTCTTATTCAAGCATTGTGTAGTCAAAATCTAGTTTTAAAAGGTTTTTCACATAATTTTTACTCGTCATACAATATAGCTAGACTTCTTTATCACAAATTTTATCAAAAGGGAGAAAATATCTACCTAAAGTAGTTTAACATGAAATACTATTTCTTCTATCTCATTTTTACTTATTCAGACTCTTTAACATGTGCACATTTTTACTTGTCTATTATATTATAATCAATTGTTAATCATTCCGTGCATCTTTAACAAGTGCTCATTTTGTGCATCTTTAACAACTGCTTATTCCGTGCATCTTTAACATGTGTTTATTATGTGCATCTTTAACGAGTGGCATCTTTACTTGATATATGATACAATTAAATAACAATCAAAATAAAGTTGTATTGTATTTAAGACACTACAATGGCTAACAACCATTCTAATTAACAAGCTGTTTAGTTTACTTGTATTATCAATTCATATCTCTGCTAGCCTCCACAGCTATAAGCAAAGAAAAAATGACACAAGTGTAGAAAATAGATTACATATCAAATAGTTGTGTAATGTTGTAAACTAAGTTAGCACACCACTAATATGTAGTTATCTTACAAATTAATTAATAAGAAGAAGCTTCACTAATATAAATATACACAGCACACACAGGCATGAGCCAGATCATGAGTCATGAGTCGGAGTTTGAATCGCTGGGGCAAGGTGAGACAATCTAATCAATAATTTGTACGATTGTCTGCATAGTTGGCCTCTCCTCGGGATTGGAAGAGACACATTGTGTGGCAACGGAGAGTAGTCCATCCAAGCTTTCCGTCTTTACTAGTCGACAATGTGGATCAACCATATCCCGCTGTTTATTTTTCGTAGCTAGAAATTTCAACTGCAATAGAGTAGTATCATGAAACTGACTGTTAATTTGTTCAAAGAAGTAATTAAGAGCACATAAAAATTTGAATAAACGTACGTACCCAGCCAGCAATGTTGACGCCCTTGTCAATGAATGATACATCAGTGGGTCGTTTCCCACTTACTACTTCAAGAACAAAAACTCCAAAACAGTCTTTTTAGTAGCTCTAACACTCTGCATGCACTCTGGAAAACAACAGAAAAACTAGCATATCAGCAAATGATCTTCTATACAATTGGGAGCTCTATGAGAAAATAAGGGATCAGAGACTAGGAAAAACACTGTTTTCTAAGATTTTCACTTGTCAAGGTCACCCCATCTAGTAGGTGACTTCCCACTTTCTAAAACACACACCCTTAGGACTGAGAGATTCTACAATTTGTATTAATAAAATGTATGGTTAAAAAAAAGTTGTTTATCTTGTATTTATCGTTTCTACAACTGAGCTTAGATAGTGAAGGCCGAAGAGTTATGAAATATTATTTCTTCTGTCTATTTTTTTTTACTTATTCAGGATTCACTTGACACACACTTTGACTAGTGCACGTTCAGTGCATCTTTTCTTTGTATGGTTATACAAGTTGTAAAAGCTCTCAGTCCTCATGGTATAGTGTTAGTTTTGTCTTTGGTGTTCTAGCCTAAGTTGTCAATACGGTTTATAGGCTATGTTTTAATCGTAATATAATATGTTAAATTAGAAAAGTGTGATTAATTCATGGCATATTTGATGCTCAATTTCAATTATGCAGTTGAGTTCCTTATTCAATGAGAATTACTTTTGAGAAAATAGTCACCGGAAAGATGCATGGTGCTATGCAAAAATGACATCAGAAAGATGCACGGTGCTACACAAATCAGATATGAGAAATTAGTCAAAAAAAAGATGCACGGTACTATATAAATCAGATATGGTGTAATAGCGAGACGATAATAAAAGAAACTCACAAAGAATATTAATAGGATCAAACACATAACTTATCGAATTCCTTATTCATCTTGATAGTTTTTTTCAAAGCAAACATGTTGCGGTCATCCATCGTAAGCTTGTAAGTGGTTCTAAATGCCCCTAATCCAATTATTTGTTCTTCATTCAACGCCTCTAACTTATCCAAGAAAACTAAAGACCATACCCTCAGGACTGAGAGATTCTACAATTTTAATGACCATAAAAATAAACTGTATAGTTAAAAAAGAAGAAGCTACCCATCTTGTATTTGACGTTTCTACAACTGAGCTTAGATAGTGGAGGCCAGGAGAATTATGAAATATTATATTTTGTGTCTATTTTTTACTTATTCAGGATTGACTTGACCCACTCTTTGTCTAGTGCACGTTCTGTGCATCTTTTCTTTGTATGGTTATATAAGTTGTAAAAACACTCGGTCCTCATGGTATAGTGTTAGTTTTGTCTTTGGTTTCTTGCCTAAGTTGTCCATGCGGTTAATAGGCTATGTTTTACTAGTAATATAATATGTTAAATTAGACAAGTGTGATTAATTCATAGCATATTTGATGCTCAAATTCAATTATTTTGTCGAGTTCCTTATTCAATGAATATTACTTTTGAGATCAGACTACTTTAGGGATACTAATTTGAGATCAAACTACTTTAGGGATAGGCAAAGGCTGAAGTAGCACAGGATATGCAGCAAATCAGCTTTATTCCTTTGGCATATGTCACATTTTTTGACAAAAGATTTGACATCCTGTCTAATACGTTCCAATAATAATTTTTTAAAATAAAAAAAAAATCTCTTCAAGGTTGCCTCAACTCCAGAATGACCAACTTGTGGTGTGAAATGCTATTGTGTTTTAATAGAGTTGGTACCTTACCAACCACCAATATGCCATAGTCTAGTTGCTCAGATCTCTTTGTAAAAAAATCATTTTTAACTGAAAAATCCTATTGAATTCAAGAAGATCAACTATAAGAAAATCCTATTGAATTAAAAAAACATATATCCTGACCTTACCATAAGCCGAAAGATAATTAACAGTGGAATAATATCTCACCATGCAAAACTTCATCTAAGCTACCTCCGGATAAGAAGTCATAAATCAAGAACCTCAATGTTGGAGCATTGCAATATCCTTGCAGATTTACTATGTAACGGTGTTTAAGGCTTCCAAGAATTTCATACTCTCTCAAAAAAAATTTATCAAATCCCTCGTTTAATTTATCTTGATAGATCTTTTCAAAGCAAATATGTTGTCGTCATCCATCGTAAGCTTGTAAGTGGTTCCAAATGCCCCAAGCCAATTATTTGTGCTTCATTTGACACCTCTAACTTATCGATGATATCCTTATAGAGAAGGAAAATCTCCATGAAACATCACAATGGATGCACCTGAAGAATTAAGAAATTGGACAAAAAGATAGAAAAAAACTGATTACAACTTGAAAAAATAGTAATTATGAGTACAAACTACTTATTCTTCTTTTGGTATTTCCCTAAAAAGATTGTTGATGAGAGGTCATGTGAAGCACTATAAATAAAGGGATACAGGTAGAGTAGAGAAGATAAGCCTAGTCTATTTTTTACTTATTCGGGATTAAGTTGACACACTCTTTAACAAGTGCACGTTCCGTGCATCTTTTCTTTGTATGGTTATACAAGTTGTAAAAGGTGTTATTCCTTATGGTATATTGCTAACTAGTTTTGTCTTTATTTTTCAGTTGCCACCATGCAAAGATCTTGTTAAAGGGTAGAGATGGAGAGTTGTAGTTAGTGCTCCTACAACTTAACTAAACTGATATTGATTTATTAACTCTGGCAGAGAGCTTTCTCATATGACTACTTTCTTATATTCAGTTTAAATAGCATTGTGCATCTTTCTGGTTACTACCTTCTTAGATTTAATTTTGCGCAACATCATGCATCTTTATTATAACTACTTTCTCATATATAATTTGTGTAGCATCGTGTATTTTTTTAAAACTATATTTTCATCTCCAATTTATGTAATATCGTGCATCTTTTCAATGAATATTTTTTCATATTTGATTTTTGTAGAATCGTGCATCTTTCAAAACTTTTTTCTCATATCTGAGTTGCATAGCATTGTGCATCTTTGAAATGACTCCTCAGATCTTTTTTGCATAATTTCATGCGTATTTTTGGTGAGTTTGGTACACCAATGAGTTTTGTGATGTTTCTCAAATTGTCTAGGGTATCTATTTAATTAGTTGTTGAAAACATCAAAAGTCATCTTTTTGTTATTGACCTTCGGAGATTTCTTGATTATAAAAAGAATTACATTATAGTTTAGTTAGTTTTCGTATACATGTGCTTCAAGCATTAAGCAATAAGTGCCTTTGCAACGTTTTTGCACACTTGCACTGCTACTAGATGTTGGTATGACTCTTCGTCGCGAACTCATGCATAAATGAATATTTTGAAGATATTACTCTCTCAGTTTAAAAAAAAATGATCTCTTTTTTCTTTTTAGTTTGTTTAAAAAAGAATGACTCTTCTTTTTTTTTTACAACACTTTGATATCAGTTTTACACATGACATATTTAGGACCACAAGATTGAAGGGCATTTTGGTGCATTTGACATAACTTTAATTTAAGACCATAAGATTGAAAAGTTTTTTTTATTTTCTTAAACTTCGTGTCAACTCAATTAGGTCATTCTTTTTTAAAGGAGGGAGTATTATTTTTTCTATCCTTTCAATGTCTTACGCTAAATCCTTTTGATTAATTATCCAATTTCTTAATTCTTCAAGTGCGTTCATTGTGATGTTTTATGAAGATTTTGTATTACTTTTTTAAGGATATTATCAAAAAGTTGGGAGGCATTAAATGAAGAACATATTGTAATTGGTTTTGGGGCATTTGGAACCATTTACAAGCTTGTAATGGACGATGACAACGTGTTTGCTTTGAAAAGAATTATTAACATAAAAACATGTGATGGACTCTTTCTTAGTAAAAATTTATCCGCACTAGATATTTATATTAAACTAGTTTTCAAATATGCCTAATATATGTGTATCTTATGATAATTAGTATATACATTTCAAGTGTCCGATACTTACATAGTCCCTCAAATTTGTCACAAATAATCAAGTAGACATCTTACGATATCAACTGATGTATTTATACTTGAATGTATTTTTTAATATTTCATGGTCAAGTATTTTTTTAAAAAAATATTTCAAAATAAAAATATATATTATAAATTATTTTTAATTTAATATACAATTTTAAACCGAATTTAACTGTTTCATGGTCAAATATTCATTTTTTAATTAAAAAAATTATTCCAAATTAAATAAGGAAGTATTTTTTATTGCCAAGCAATCCTAAGATTATGAGACATGAGGAAAAACAATATGATAATTTTAAAAAAAAATAAAGGATGGGGACACATTTTTTACTGAAAAAAAAGTAAAAAAAAGTGAAATTGTCATCTCATTTATCAAATCAAAAATTCCAATCATATCTTGGGAGTGTCCCATTTTTATACACATCAAATTCTTACTTGATTCCTCAGTTGAAAAAGCTTATTTTCCTTTTCATTATGAAAAGGATGGAGTACTTTTTTAAAAAAAATATATATATTAATAGTACTTGTTAAATATTTTTTAAAAAAATATCATAATTCTATTATTGCTAAGCAATGGGACACACCAAAACTCTTGCAACCGTCCAATTAATGCAATTTTAAAGAATTAAAAGTTTAATATCTTGCATATACATTTAGCTTTTGTGTATGCTTTATTTTTTTAATTTAATTTCATATTCGTTTAAAGATTCATATGTTATATCTTGCATAACTTATTTTTAGATTTCACTTATGAATTATACTGAATATGTTATTGTTATACACATTTAAAGATTCACGTCTCTTTACTTAGAGTGAAAATGATCTAACTAATTCCCAAAAACAAGTTCTAGACCTAGCTCAACTTTTTCGTGATTTTTTTCTCACAATTTAAACTTATTTTAAATTTTAACTTATTTTTACTTAATCATTCCCGAAAACACGAATAATATAAATAAATTAAATAGTATATTTATTTTTATCTAATTTATTCTCGAACGGGCCATTTGCCAATTGCCACTACTAAATTCTAATTATTCAAAGGCAAACCATTAAATCAATAATTTTACATAGAACTTAAAAGAAAATTAAGCACTGTGGATATAATAGTAAGGGGGTATTTTAATAGTCGGATTAAATTATTTTGAAGTTATAATTTTAAAATTATTTTATTTATCTAAAAATTGTAATAAAATAATTAAAAATTAAGTATAATAAAATGAAATGTTTCCAAAATTAAATCTATAATAATCTATTTTATACAGCATACTAAACGATCTCTAATTGAATAGTATTAATTATCAGTGCAAAAATTTCAAAGTAAAAAAAAAAATTGCTTTTAGAAAATTTGATGTCGTGTTGCACATGAAGACTAGTCTTTCTTGCACGTGAAAATTGATGTTGTGTTTAGTTAAAATATTTGAATCTTATCATTTTAAGTTAAAGACGTATACGGTATATATATAACATATCAAATAAATGAATCGACTTCTATTGTTAGAATTATTAGATGAGAACAATTACAAAGGTTAGCAAAATAATACTTATACTTTGAACATATTTTTTAAATACAATTTTTAAAATGAATTAAAATATATTATAAATTATTTTTTAAAATATAAAATGCACTTTAAAACCGAACTTAAATGTTTCTTAGGCAAAGATTATTTTTTTAATAAAAAAATAGCTACTCCAAATAAGTAATTTTTTTTTTATTGCCAAGCAAATCCTAATGTAAAAAGGAGAAATAGTCATCTCATTTGTCAAATCAAAATCTAATTGTCCAATTTTAAGCAAATCAAATTTTTACTTTATTCCTCAGCTGAAAAAGTTAACTTTTCCTTTTATATGAAAATAATGGAGATACCTTTTGGAAAAAAAATATATATTAGTAGTACTTGTTAAATATTTTTTATAAAAAAATAATATCATAATTCTATTATTGCTGAGGAATGGGACACACACCAATATGGGTTGTGGTGCAGTGGCGTGACTGTTTCACCCTTAACCAGAGGACTTGGGTTCGAGCCCTGGATATGAAAAAAAATCTTGTTGGGCGTGATCTGGATTTAGTCAGAGCTCCAATGTGGACTTCGAACATTGGGTGGAAAAAAAAGGGACACACCAAAACTCTTGCAACCATTTATTTAATGCAATTATAAATAATTAAAAGTTTACTATATCTTGCATATACATTTAGCTTGTGTGTGTAAAAGTTTGCTTTATTTTTTATTTAATTTCGTATTCATCGTGGAGTCCTAATGTAGAAGTAAAATATATGTATACACTATTTATTTTAAAATTTTACTTTCAAATTATACTAAATATATTATTGTTATACACAATTAAAATTCACAGCTCTTTACTTAGAGTGAAAGTGATCTAATTTTTAAGATGATCGACAAAATAAATTGGATAACTAATTTTTTTTTTAAATCGATCAAATATAAATATTATTCATTAAAATAAATAAATATCAAGATGAATAATTTGAATATTCATACTACCAGTATCCATTTATTTGCTTATTATTTTCACTAGTTTTTTTTTATTTTGAGAGTCTATGTTTATCTTGACTTATAGCTTGTGTTTTCACTTGATCATTCCTGAAATCATGAATAAAATAAATATTTATATTATTCGTTGGTTAACCCCCCCACCCCCTCCTCCTCTCTTTTATTTATTTAAAAAATCATTATTGAATATGGATTGATTGAATATTATATTATATTGATTTTCATTTATTCTATATATTTTCAATCGATTGATATCCAATTCGTTCGTATATTGATAATAATCGATTGATATCCAATCCAATTCATTCATTTGTCGTGAATATAATAATTCAATATTGGTGTAAAGTGTAAACAATTATCACTGCAAAAAATGGTTGAACTATCGGTAGCCCCTTAAAGTTGGCACCAACTTTCACTTAGACACCTTAACTAAGCTTTGTTCATTTTAAACACCTCATGTCATGGTCCATTGTGACATTTTCACACTTTTTTAATTATCAGTCAAATATATAAAGTGTTTGTAATACACTCGCCGATGACGTGTCAAAATGACGAATTAAATAAAGACACGTGGCATATATATAAAAAATAATTCTCAAATAATGATTTATAGTACAAAAAAAAAGTGACCAATGAGTGAATGACACATGGAATTTTTGCCCAAAAGACTTTAAACATAAAAAAACCAAACCCCTCCCAAATCATCTTCTCCATCCCACCCACCCCCACCACGCGGTTTCTCCACACG
>JAJOOR010042088.1:0-14486 GCA_036250505.1 Solanum acaule
CCCGTCCTATCTATGTATGTAGAGGTGTGCGTTGGACAAGTATTTTGTAAATGAGCTTGACTCTTGTTCTATGATGTCATTTTGAAATGGTTTGCCCTTAGTCCCTATTTCCCGTTAATTAATGTTGAATGTACTTCCGCGACCGATGAAGTGTGATGAGAAGTTTGAGAGGCTTGTTTGGGGTTCCTTCGGGTTCCTCATTCGCCATGTCACGTCTAGGCCCTAGGCTTGGGTCGTGACACATACCAAGCGCCACTCCACTCATATCACACATTACCTCAAACGGTTGCCCCCAATCCGGCAAAATATTGATAGGTGCAGAAACTAGCCTTTCCTTCAACTCTCCAAATGCTCTCAGACAAGCATCATCGAAATCAAACTTATACTCCTTTTCGAGCAGTTTGCATAATGGATGTGCAATTTTGGAGAAATCCTTGATGAACCTCCTATAGAAACCTGCATGCCCAAGAAAACTTCTAACACCTTTAACAGAGATAGGTGGTGGAAGATTTTCTTTCTATTACCTCGACTTTCCCTCTATACACCTCAATATCCTTTTCAGAAATCCGATGACGCAGAACTATCCCCTCTTTCACTATGAAGTGGAACTTTTCCCTATTGAGCACAAGATTGCACTCTTCACACCGATTCAGTACTTCAGCCAAATGGTCTAAACAACGATCAAAAGAGTCACCTACCACAGAGAAACCATCCATAAATACCTTGATAATGTCCTCCACCATATCAGAAAATATAGACATCATACAACGCTGGAAGGTTGTTGGACTATTAAACAAACTGAATGGCATCCGTTTGAAGGCGAATGTCCTATAAGGGAAAGTGAAGGTGGTCTTCTCTTGGTCTTTCGGTGCTATAGAAATATGGTTGTAGCCTGAATAACCTTCAAGAAAACAATACCAACCCTTACGAGCAAGTCGATTCAATATCTGATCCATGAACGGCATACGTAATTGGCCATTTTATGTCCAAGCATTTAATTTCCGGTAGTCCATGCAGACTCTCCATCCAGTCACGGGTTGCATCGGAACAAGCTCATTTTTTGCATTCGAAACCACAGTCATCCCACCTTTCTTAGGCACACACTGAATAGGACAAACCTAACTACTCTCTCCAATGGGATAAATGACTCCAGCATCCAACCACTTGATGATTTCCTTTTTTACTACCTCTTGCATAGGTGGATTTAGTCTTCAATGGTGCTCAATACTAGGTGTGTGATCCAACATGAGTTAGATTTTATGCGAACAAATGTCAGGAGGGATCCCAATAATGTCCGCAATAGTCCACCCAATAGCCCGCTTGAACCTCTTCAACACGGAAACCAATGCCTCAACTTGTGGCACATTCAAATCTGCCGCAAGGATGACCGGTAAAGTACCATCTCTCCCCAAGAATAAATACCTCAAATGTGATGGTAGAGCCTTAAGCTCCAATTTTAGAGCCTCTTCAAAAGACAGTTATGCAGGTGGAGAGTCGCGATTCTTCATGTCTAACTATAATCTCTTTGGTTTTGAACGGAATTCAAACCTATCAAGTGTGGCGAACAATTCATCATAGTCTTCAATACCATCAATCTCAAAGTTCATCATTACCGCTGCTAGTGCATCAACACCCAAACTCTCTTCAATAGGATCCTCAGATCCACTATCTACAATATGATTCACCACTGATACCGACTTGAGCTCACTACTCTGCTTCATGGATCTATAGATGTTGAAAGTTACCTCTTCATTATTCAGGCAGAACTTCATCTGCCCTTTGTCCATATAGACCAAGGCGCACCAAGTGGCAAGGAATGGTCTCCCAAGGATAATGGAAACTTCAAAATCAACCTCACAATCTAGTATCACAAAATCCATCAGAAAGATAAAAAACTCCACTTTCACTAGTACATAATGGAGCACACCAATGAGCTTATTCACAGTTCTATCGGCTATGAGCAATCGCATCGCAACCGATTTTTGATCTCGTAAACCCAACTTCTTGTAAATAGACAATGATATCAGATTAATGATAGCACCCAGATCACATAGCACCTTAGCAAAATGCAACAACCCGATGGTACATGGAATAGTGAAGGCACCAGAATCCTCCTTCTTCTGCACAAGGGACCTTGTAGTAATACCACTATAATGTTGCAACCTATCATCACCTTCGAAACTCACGGCCCTCGTCACCATATCTTTCATAAACTTCACATACCCATGCATTTGCTCCCAAGATTCTATCAATGAAACTTTGATGTAAAGTTGCTTCAACATACTAATAAACCTGCGGTATTTGCCTTCTTCAGTCTTCTTCACTAACCTCTTTGGGAAGGGACGTGGAGGTTTAGGCATGGGAACAAATTTCTAAGTTATCTTCTCTTCCTTCCCTGTAGCATTCTTGGACTCTCCAGTAACCTCAATCACATCATCATCTTTACTAACCTCAACTTTAACCTCAGACGGCAAAGGCGGATCAATGATCTGCTTACCTCCTCGAGTGGTGACTGCCATATAATGCCCATCATTCTTCAGATTTTGGATGGTGTTTCTAGGAAGTGTGCCAGGATGACTTGGGTTAACTGTGGTAGACAATTGAGTCATCTGTTGCTCAAGTTGCTTGATCGACACAACATAGGCATCAACTTTTTGACCAAGACCAGACAAGTCGTTCCACATCCCCTTCACATTTTCATCAGTCCAGTCAGACCTATTCATCATCTTCTGCATCATATCCTCAATCCGTGACCTACTACCCCCATCTTCCCTATTACCATATTCCCAATTTTAAGGAGGAACATAAGGACCACCCTTATCGTTTCTGTTGCCATAGTTGTTCTTATTGTAGTTGTTGTCACGATTGTAGTTCCCATCCTAGACATATTGACCCTCTCTATTATAGTTGCCATATTTCCGACCTTGGTTTCCTTGACCTTGGAGTCAATTATCCGAATTGGAACCTTGGGCTTTGGCTCGAAAACCCCCCTTCTGATCATTCACTACATACGTATCTTCTTCATAATAGCATTCCTCAACCGGTGGTGGATTCCTAGTCAAATAATACATAGCATTTATCTTTTCGGTACCTCCGCTCACATGCTTCGACACCAACCCATGTTTTATCCTCATCTGAGCCATCTTCTCACAAATGTCATCGGCAGATTGACTAGTTGCAGATTGAACTAGAAAAGTGCTTATTCCAATGTCTGACTTTTGAGTGCTCCATGCTTTATTGTTCAGGGAAATCTTCTCTAGTTTCGCAGCGATTTCCTCAAAAGTGCACTACCCATATGATCATCCTGTGATAGTATCAAGCTCAGCCTTACCATAGTCATCTTGACCTCTATAGAAATACTCCTTCAGTGACTCATCATCAATCCAGTGGTTTGGAACACTTCTTATGAAATAGGTGAACTTGTCCCACGAACTACTCACGGACTCTCTAGGTAGTGCTACAACGTTGGTGAGTTTATCTTTGTTGTTTAGCTTCTTTGACACTAGGAAGTATTTTGCCATGAACACTTTGTGCAATTGATCCCATGTGTGAATTCAGTTATAAGGAAACTTTGTAAAACATACAGTAGCATAACCAGTCAATGATAGAGGGAAGACTCTCAACCCAATGACATCCATGTCTAAATCTGGTTAACTCATGCAATTCTTGCAAACAATCCTCAACTTTGCCATGTGCCCATGTGGATCCTCCGATGCGATACCACCGAACAAACCCCTCGCTATAAACATCTGCATCAGACTACTCGTCAGCACGAATGTATTCCCTCGAGGTAGATGAGGTAGAACAATAGGTACTTCAGATTCAATAATATTGAAGTCGATCCGATAGTTATCACGCAGCCTCAGTTCTTGTGGATTATGTGCCCTCAATGCATCTCCCAATAGATTACCACCTTGATTTTTAGCATTCTCATTATCAACCTTAGGAGGTTGCAACTCAACTCCATCACCTAGATTTCCCCTGATAGGGTTGCCTGGGACCCCTTGATTATTCATCCTACGCAAAGTTCTGTTCAATTCTGGATCGTAAGGAGTTAGTGGTTCACCTTGACTCCGTGTACTAGGCATACACTAGAGTAGGAACCTGAGAGAAACAAAAATGAAAGAAAAAGTAAAATTAGGAAATAATTGACTAAATTTCAATAATGTAGTTAAACTTAGTCTAAAAGACTTATTCCAAGGCAGCGACGCCAAAATTTGATACGCTCAAATTACACCTCCCTAAAGAAGTATAAGCGATCATTATCAAGTAAAGAACCCAACTTTGAAGTTGGGATCGATCCCACAAGGAATACATGGTTTAGAATTAACCTTAACTTACGATTATATGCGTTTAGTCAATGTATTTCCGAGACAAGTAAGTCAAAATGGGGTGTTTGTGAAACAAATGCTTGATTGTATAACAAGTGAGCAGGATTCAAACTTTGTTGTTATCAATGATAGAAAGTAGTTTGGGTGTACGTGTTCCCCATAAAGACATAACGCGGCAATCCTAGTAATAGTAATCCTTTCCTAGTGTATTACATTCAAAGTGATCAGTTGTGTGTCTCTAATGCCTTGGTCCGGAAACTAGAGAATTTAACCCCGCACCTTAGTCCGGCTATATGTGTATAATTTACTAATCCTTACCTTTACCTCATATTAGACATCACATCAATGTATGGATTAGTTTTCACCCTTGCACCAATTGACATTAGCCTATTAGATAGTATCACACTAAATCTATATTGATAATTCTTTTCTCATTAACTGCCTTCTTGTTCCGGCAAGTAGGAACAACGCGAGATCTAATGTTTGCAACCACTAAAAAGACTTCCAAACGAAAGAATTATCAATGCATGTAATAACACTATTCAAGAATTACTTAGTTACTATTCATACCTTGTTAATTAGTCATGGTTCCCACAACCCAAGTTGTGGATTTAGTTACCCATAATAGCAACAACACAATTCATATTTTTAGATGAAAAAATCATGAACTTACGTAATGAGTAGAAGAAATCTGAAATCTTCAATTGAAGTTCAAAGAATCTTTATAAACAGAAATTAGAAAATCAAATTGCTAGAGTTTGCAAGTTTATCTCCAAAGCCAAAAACTAGAACTAAAATAATAAGGTCTAACCCCTAAAAACGATGTTTACATGCCATATATATAGAAAAACATGTCCCAAACTAAAAGGAAATGAAATAAGGAAATAAAGTTTCTGGACGCGATTTCGATCTATGACACTGACCTACGGACCGTGGACTGACCTACGCACCGCAGGTCCCTTCCGTGATTTGGGACTTAGGCAATTTTCCAAAACTCAAAATTTCCAATTCTCAGTAGCAATCGACGGATCAGCAGGACGGACCGTGGAACCTCCTCCGTACTTCCATACTTAAATTCTAAAAATCAGGTACGAGAACCCCCTTCTCTGAATCATTGGACGAAACTGCAGGATGACCCGTAGGTCTACCTACGGTCCGTCGTTTGTAACCGTGGTTCCACACTTGGTCAAGAATTCCCTTATTTTCCTTCAAGCCTTGCCTGTCCATCTACACCTACGGAACGTGACTGGACCTACGGTGTGTAGGTCATGTCCGTAGATTCCCTTATCTGTACACTCTTCAGTTGTGTCTCTCAACTTCCACGCCCAACCTTATTTCGTTCAAATAAGATAAAAACACATTAATACCAATACAGAATGGCCCTAGACACACACAACTCTTAAGTGAAATGTATTAAAAATAACATCAACTCACGGTATATCAAAGACCTTATAGAGTTAAACTTTATTGCACGACTTAGAGTAATGAAGAATTGAAGTTTCTTAACCATCTAGTAGCCTCTCATTCAAAAATATGGTGTGCTTTACACTTATGAAGAAGACTTTACTTGACGTGGTTTTGAGACATCATAGAACCATTCTAAACCTTGTGCTCTAATTATCATGTTTGTCACGACCCAGGGGCACACCCTAAATATAAGATGGCGTACAAGACCCCGAGAGGCCTCATACAAGCCACTTAGCATGTCATAACATAGGATAATAGAAAAATGGTGCAGAAATTTAAAACATTGTCAATAACATCAAAGTTCCATAAAATGAAGCAGAAGTCTATAACACTTGTCTCAAACCATATAATACTTGAAAGTCTTAGGGACACAACCCATAAAATAGTTCAAAAATCAAAATGAAAGACATAAAGGAAAGGTGGTCAAATCCTCAAATGCTATAAGTACTCACAAAATCTTCACTCTTTGCTCTACTACGAACCTAGCCATTGTAACACCTCGGAAACTAGTAGTGTAAACGAGAGCTTGACATGATGGTTAGAGTGATAAACGTACCTCCATGTACCCAAATATATAGGGTTTCATGTTAGAACGTCAAAGAATGACCCCCAAGGACCAACCATGGGTCCTTGAGGAGGACCCTTAGAAGCTGCCTAGGTAGTGACCCACATAGGGGACCCACCCCTCGTGATTCAGGACACGCCTCGT
This sequence comes from Solanum acaule, assembly GCA_036250505.1. Taxonomy (NCBI): domain Eukaryota; kingdom Viridiplantae; phylum Streptophyta; class Magnoliopsida; order Solanales; family Solanaceae; genus Solanum; species Solanum acaule. The sequence goes on from JAJOOR010042088.1 coordinate 6,508, forward strand.
GGGTGAGGGGCGTAGGTCAAGCCTGAAAAATCAGCCTCAGAACCTCGACCCACATTTCACCAATACGCCACGTGGGCTCATCCACAGACCACGGTCGTGTGGTCATGGGTGAGGCCTGGAACTACTTTTCTGGTAGTTACACTTAGGGGCATTATGGGGTTTCCCGATTTTAATTAATATTAAGTGACATCCTTTTACACTAAATTAGACTAACTATATATGGTTTCTAAGTGACCAAATTAAGTCATCTAAGCCATTATTCTAAAAATCCCAAAAGAACTCATCCTCTCCAAAAATTCTCTCTCAAAAACTTCAAGGAAAAAGAAAAAGGAAGTTGGAGCTAGGGTTTGAAGGAGCAAGCTTTTCTAATCAAATTATTTGGATATTAATAGCTAATGTATGGTGTTCCTTCATTCATGGATAACTTTCTTCCATGGAGTTCCTCCAAATTCAATTTCAAAGATAGAAATTCCTCAAAAGCTAGGTTTTGACTCCTAGTCATGGATTCCTTTCAAAGACAATTCTATTGGTTTAATTACTTTATATCATGATTTATTATGGTTTTATGATTAAATATCCCAAGAATCCATGAAATCCCCATATTCCCAATTTATGACCTTGTGATGTGGGTGAATTGGTCAAAGAAGGATACTAGGAGATTGTGCTTGTAGTATTTGAGTTATTTGAATCATGTTACTATCCATGTATAATGTAGTAATTCTAGATGTGTTGATTGAATATGATCTTTGATCGTTGAAGGGTAAAGTATGAGAGTTATAAATGATTATGAGATTTATCTATGTTCTTTAAGAACACTTTGAGAATAAAGTGATTATGATTACGATATTATTGTGTGTTATTGAAAGTCTATTCTTAATTACACACCTATGTATGAGTACAACATGTTGTGAAAGGTTTTCTCACATAATGATGATTCTAAGGTTGAAAGGGTTTTTTCACGTATTGAATCTAAATGAAGACATGGACGGTGAAAGGTTATTCTCATGCATGATCTAAGAGTTCCCCTAATGAACTCTTTTGGATTGATTTTCAAGGACGTCGTTCAGTAAGATATGAATCAAGTTATGACTTAATAGAGTATTCAGTGGGAATTATGCTTAGCATCGAGTGGATATTGATATGAGATGGAAGCAATCACGTGAGTTGAGCTCGACTTTCTAGGAGCAATCTCTTGAGATTGATGGCGTCACGTGACTTGAGCCTGGGTATCTAGTAAAAATCTCTTTGTCCCATAACTACGTGCCCCAGTAGGTTATTTAGCTATTGGATCCACCTAAGCTAAAATAATGGTTCTACCTTAGGAAAGTAGGACAACCCTTTTCGTTGTGGGTAACACCGGATTCCATTTTAGCTCACATGGTCTATGTCAGTTGAGGCTAATTTCCCACAAGGTCAAGTAAAGTACGAACTATGGTTACTCAAGAAGCTTTACTTAGCATGAGTGAGATTTATGGGGTCTTATTCATTCATTGCACAAGTATGCTTTGACAGTTTTTATGGTATGTTCCTCTTATGTTATAATGATCTATGTAATGAATATGCTTATGACTATGATGTTACGTATGTTTTGATATGAGGACTACTTGTTTTATGTATGCTTAAGTTGGATAGCTGTCATAAGTTGCTTTCCTTGACATTATTGACTAAAAATGAATATTCCCTTGTCTATGAGAAATAAGCTAAGGATGGAATCAAAAGATGATAAACATGAGTGAGGACCTAAAGTGACTTGCTTAGAAGCGATGGGATTATGGGATCTTATCCATGCCTTGCACAAGCTATCCTTGAGGTGACTTATGAAGTATTTCTCTTACGTTATGATAAACTAGATTGCATTAACTATGTCTATGTCTATGATGTCATCTATTATGCTCACTAGTTATGTTTATTGTCTACCACGTTTTAACCTATGTCTTATTATGATGTCTCTTATGCTTATGACTTATGTTTTTTCCACTATCTTCAAAATGATGGTTTAATGTAGTAAATTGCATGCATTCAACTAAAAAGTCCCTTTTAGCATGTTTTCAATGTTTTTATGCATGGCTATCATACTTCGTGCATTTTTGTACTAACCCATATTTTCCTACATTTTACCCAAGTCTAGGGTCTGGTTCTCAAAGGTGGTCCCCATTGTGGCTAAAGCTTGGATTTCATCATTTCTCCTAGCTTGTTGGTGAGTCCTCATGATTCGAGGATTGATACGTTTACTTAGTAGTTTCATTCTCGTATTTCCTTTTTAGACTAAGTTGTATGGGTTGTGTACCTATTTAATTCAAGTATTGTAATAAATGGCTATATTGAGAGAAGTTTAGACTTCCACTTTGCTTTTATGAAAACTTTTTAAGACTTGAAATGTGTTTCACTCTTATTGATCTAATGTTTAATGTTATGATATGCTAAGTGGCTTACATGGTGCCCTTTGGTGTATTATGTGACTTGTTCCTTGAAGTAATATTGTTTCATCATGAATATGCTACTCTGATAAGGGATTAGTCCATCATTAGCTATTCTTATTGTTCATGGAAGAGTACTTCTTTACTAGTCCAAGACAAATCAATACTCATGAATGGTTACGATTTACCAATTCAAGGCTACCAAGGAAAAGCACCTCATTATGCTAGACCAAGCTATCATGGAAAGAATCATGGCATGCAAGTCCACGCTACTCAAGGAAGGGTACTATTGCTCAATCCAAGCTACCAATGATATGGTGTGGCCATACCAAGTCAAGCTACCATGCAATGCACTGTATTGTGCTTAGTTCAAGCTAACCATTGGAAGGGTACTATTGCTCAATCCAAGGCTATCCATGAGATCTATTATCTCAAGCTACCATGCTTGCTCTTGTCTTACCAAGTCAAGTTATTCATGAAGGGATTTCGTATCACTACTTCAAGCTATTATAGTTCATACATGCTTTGATTCATTTTAGGTGAGAAATCCTTTCAACCTAGAATCATTCTACGTGAGTAAACCTTTCACATTATTCATTAATATATACATATAGTAGATCATGTGGGTAAATCCTTCCACAACATTTCTATCTACAATTCAACGATCATCATATATCTTTTCTCTCAAAGACTTACTAGACATACTTCAACATATAAGCTTTACTCTCAAAGCCCTACTAGACATAATTCAACATATAAGCTTTACTCTCAAATCCATACTAGACATCATTCAACATCTAAGCCTTAGTCTCAAAACAATTCTAATCTCAAAGCCTACAAGTAATAATTCATCATATGTACTTTATTTCAATCACTTCATGTCTATATGCTTCACTCTCAAGAAATTCATATCTATATACTCTAATATCAATAAATCTACAATGTATCTCATCAATCCTAGAATATTACATCTAAATCCTTAATTTCCCTTTTCATGGCATAAAATCCATATATATCAAATTCATTTTAAAATCTCAGGTTAGGCATGGGTACATGTACAATCGTGCTATAAACATGTAATTCTATCAATTCATTCATAAATAACCATAATCCACTCAATTGGATCATAACCTATAACATTAGAAAAAACCCTAATTAGACTTAAGAAATGAGTTGGGGAATTCTTCTTCTAAATTGGGGAAAACACGAGGGCTCGATGGATGAAAGGATTCCATTGATGAATAATCCATCACACCTTTATTATAAAGCCCACAAAATATTGAAGATTGGAGACTTGACTTGACCTAGCTTGAACCCTATTCTTCTTCTTCAACTTTGTAGAGAGAGAATATTTGGGAGCAAAGTTTTGGGATGTCTTGGGGGTTTTGAAATTTAGGGGTCTCAAGTACTTATATAGGTGGTCTAGGCTATGGTAAAACCACACCACTTAATTCTAATCAAAAACAAAAAGTCCCATTGTGCCCCTAAACTAACCCTACAGACCTAACCCACGAGACCCCGTTGACGGACCATTGATGGACCTACGGTCCCTTCTGGTCAAATGTGGTTTGGGTTTAGAGACTTCTTGGGGACCTACGGTTCCCCTAACCATGAGTCGTGGACCCATCGACAGGGCTTGGGTCCTGGCATAGTTACTGCCTTAGGCACTTTTCTTGGTGCCCATCAACGAGGCCATCTACGGAGTGTGGACCCACACACAAGCCGTGGTTGGTCCTTCAGAGGTGGTACCTTGAAGTTCTAAAATGCTATGCCCTCTATCTCGAATTCGGTGTGTTACATAAAAATTATTAGACTTGAAATATGTTTTGACTCTTATTGTTCAATTTCTTATGTTATGAAAGCTAAGTGGCTTGTATGAAGTCATTTAGGGTTCTATACGCCATATTACATCTAGTGGGTACCCCTGGGTCGTGACAAACTTGTTAATTAGAGAACAAGGTCTAGAATGGACATGGGATGATGTCTCAATATCCTCGTCAAGTAGTGTTTTGTTAATGAGTGTGAAACGTGAAACATTTATGAATGAGAGGCTACAAGATGATTAGGAAATCCACTTCTTTCATAACTCTAAAGTCATGCGATAAAGTTTAACTCTATAAGGTCTCTCTCTTAATCCTTACTCGATACTCTACAAGATATGTCTACTCGAAGAGCTTATACTAGAAGGAATGTGAGGGAGAATGTGGAATAAGAAGTTCCTTCCCAAGCTCCTACTCAAGTTTTGGTCGATCCTTTGGCCGAACGGGTTACAAATGCATAGTTTAGGGATGCTTTCCAAGTGTTGGTCAAGCCATGACGACGAAAGCCAATAAGGAGGTTGTGGTTCCCATGAACCCACATGTGGATACAATGGCTTCAAGAGTGAAGGACTTCACAAGAATGCATCCTCTGGAGTTTCATGGTTCTAAGGTTAAGGAAGATCCTTAAGAGTTTACTGATGAGGTCTATAAGGTCTTGATGATCATGGGAGTGACGCATGTGGAAAAGGAAAAGTCGGCGGCTTATCAATTTAAAGGTGTTGCTCAAGCGTAGTACAACCAATGTAAAGAAGAGAGACGAGAAGATGTGGGTCATCTTGATTGGGAGAAGTTTAAGGCTGCTTTTCTTGATAGGTTCTTTCCCCTTGAGAGGTAAGGAAGCCAAGGTGCTTGAGTTTATTAACCTTAGTCAAAGAAGTATGAGTGTGAGGGAGTATGCCCTAAATTTAAATCAATTTTCTAAGTATTGCTCCAACAATGGTTGCAGATTCAAGGGCTATGATGAGTAAGTTCGTCTTGGGTGTGTGTGAAATGGTGGTCAAAGAGTGTCGTACCGCCATGCTCATTAATTACATGGATATCTCTTGTCTCATGGTTCATGCACAATAGATTGAGCAGGAAGAGCTCAACGAAAAGTCTAGAGAGGGTAAAAGGGCTAAGACCGGTGATGGCAATTTCTCTCATGCAAGTTTCGATGGACAAAGTCACTCTAACTTTCGACAAAGGCTTTCTGTTCAAGCTTCCTTCAATGCTCCTCCTAAGTTTAAAAAAGATAGGGTGTCTAACCCTAAACCTCAAGGAGCTAATGGTAGTGGATCTTCATTGCCTAGGTCTACTTGTACTAAGTGTGGGAAGAAGCACGAGGGTAAGTGTATAGACGGCACAAATGGTTGCTTTGGTTCTGGTAAGAGTTGTCACAAGATGAGGGATTGAACGATGCTTATAGGTAGAGGAAGAGAGACAAGCAAGCTCATCCTAGTGGTTCGGGTTCCAATGCTCCCAAGCAAAACCGCTTCTTTGCACTTCAGGCTAGTGGTGAACAAGATGGTTCTCCCGATGTGGTTACCAGTATGTTGAAAGGTTTCCAAATTTATGTATATGCTCTACTTGATCCCAGTGCTACCTTATCTTTTGTGACGCCATATGTGGCTATGAGGTTTGATGTTCTTCCGAATGTGTTGTTCGAACCTTTTTCTATCTCTACCCATGTTGGTGATTATGTTATGGCTAGGAAGGTCTATAGAAGATGTCTTGTATCCTTATCACCTAGAGTTACTATTGTTTATTTGGTATAGCTTGATATGTTAGACTTTGATGTTATCTTCAGTATGGATTGGCTGCACTCTTGTTATGATTCTATAGATTGTAGAACTCGTGTAGTCGAATTTAAGTTCCCGAATTAGCCTATCCTAGAGTGGAAGGGGAGAAATTCTATGCCTAGAGGTTAGTTTTTCTTCTGCCAATGTGGATTTTATGTTTTCCCACAAATGATCTCTTACTAGTCGAGCCCCTTCTTCATATACGACCTTCGCTATGGACCAGATTTCTAGATCCATGCAATCATTTAACTCGGACATGCATTTTCTTGCTTTTGGTAGTTCTTACTTTAGTTGGGCTATGACTTGGGCATCCCTTAAGTGTTAGAGTTGATGATCCAACTAATTTCTCTCATATTTCTCTTGAAGTCGGTGGAGTCAAACATGATGTTTATCACCAGCATCTTTGACATAATGTGGGACATTTTGACTGGGTTTGGTTGTTCCGGCGAGGTTCTTCTTCAACCATTTTTTGAACTCATCAGAACATTCAGGTTGAAACCTATTTTACACCGGCTCACCCAACAGCCTTCGATTTTTCAATACTCAAAGTATCAATATGGAAAAAGGGACTTGCCCATTAGACATAAGGTTGGCTTCTAATGGGCCCAATATACCTTGGGTTTGGAGTAATCTTAGTTCAAATGTGCAAAATCAAGTGATTTTTTTTCACGCTACGTTAGTAGAGTAAGAGTGGTTTTCCAGAGACCAGGACCCAAACAGACAACTAAGGTTGGAACTACGACAACCATTGAACGCACGATGAACCAAAAAAATGCGGGCCATTTCAAAAATAGTTAAGAATAGAAATGACCAGTTGCGGGTTCGCGAAACTGTTCTTTAATATACTATATTTATGTTGTGGTGATAGAAATGCCATCAATGCAAAATGATAGTGAATATCATAATTTAAACAGATAAGGCATAGAAAAGGCAAAGAAAATAAACAATTATCAACAAAGAGTCAAACATTTAAGTTATTATTGTTAGAACTTAACTAAATATCCAGCAGAGTTGCCATTTCTATTTTAATAAGTGTAAAACAAAAATAAAGACTTAAATTATAAATAATTGATTTAACTTAACTTTTAAAAAACTCCAATTTTATATAAGTGTCGCCACTTAATTTTTTTTTAAAACATCAAGCAATTTTTTAGTTTTCAAAAGACTTTAACAAAAAAATCATTTGAACAAAGGGTGTGCTAGGGTATTGCATTTAAAACATCGAATATCCCCATAAAAGACTTCTAAAATCTCTTCCACTTAAAGCATTTCTCCTTCATCAGTGTCACAACATCCCCCATAATCATCTGCACCATCATCATCATGTTCCACATCCTGATCTCCTACTTTCAACAAATGGTGTGCTCGGGTATTGATTTTCAACAAGGAGTAGGATGCACAATGCTGCTCCCACTCCTTTAAAAGCAATAAAAAATCTTCAGCAAATTCATTGCGTATCTGACTTTATGGGTGGTTGACTTTTAAACTATCACAAGCATATCGATTTCGGTCAACAGTCCATTTAGTTACAAGTTTAACACCACAAATATCGCTACCCAAGCACAGCCTAGTGGACATTCTACAACAACTCGAATAGAGATCCAAGAGCTTGTTTTCTTACTTCTGTTCAATGGCCTCCACAATATCACAATTGCTTGATATGGTGGAATTTGATTCACTATTAGGACTTAAAACATCTAATAGTAAGATATTAATTTTGAGAATACAAACAGGTACTTCATGTCATAATGATAGTCATATTTTGATCTAAAACTTTTTTCGATCTATAAGCTTACATGTCACGACCCAGGAGCAACCCCAAGTCGTAACAAGGCGTACTCGACCCCGAAGGGGTCTTATACGAGTCACATAGTCATTCATTGCATTCAATAATGAAAATAGTGCGGAATAAAAAAAAACTTATTTACATCCACACATTTAAACTTCTTAAAACAACTTTAAAA
>JAJOOR010042089.1:0-11360 GCA_036250505.1 Solanum acaule
AATTGTGGGTGGAGATGGGAAATGAAGCTTTTGTTTTTATGGCTCATTTTCTTTGGAATTGGATTTTTTGGTTGGTCATTAGCTTGAATGGTGGTGTTTATAGTTGGAAGCAGGAGGCTTCAGAACCAAATGAAGATAAATCTTATTTTCTTCTTGAACGTTTCAATGTCAGCAAGGAACAAATTCAAGATTTAGCTAACCTTATTCTTTGTAGTTCTTCCTTCCTTTTCTTCTTGAAATTAACTGAAGGAGGTACGAAGAAAGAAGAGAGTTAGAACAAATGGAAACAAAAGATCCAAAATTAATCGGTCATATTGGGTCAGATTTGAAATGGATTCCTAGATTAAATGGGTCATATATTTTGAAATAGGTAAAGAAAATCCATGTCACAATTGCCATGTCATTTTTCTGTTCATAAAGGGCAATTTTGAACCTTAAAAAAACGTTGAGGGCATTTTTAAACCAAAAGGTGGAAGGAGGGCATTTTTGAACTATTTGAGATACGTTAAGGGCATTTTTAACCCTTTTCCCTAAATTGATTATTATATCTTGATAAGATTAAGAAGCTCGTTAGTTAATTATATTAATTCATCTTATTTTACTAGTCTAATTTACTAAATGAATTCAATATGGCTACATTCTTAATCCATTGGTTAATTTTGTAATGCAATTGATCGCTTAAAATTGCAACTTATTAGCCAAAATCCTTAACTCAATTTAAGAGACCAAGTTTTGGGCCCATTTTTCAGCAGCCCACAACATTCCTAGCAGCCCAACAATAAAATTCATGCAGTCCATACTTAAAGAACCCAGCCCACTAACACAATACGAAAAGAATTCCAATTCAATTCTAGCAAACACTAAATAATTCCCAGCCAAACTCGACCCGACCCCTGTATGTTTTCTTCTTCTTCTTCACTCGAACGTCTTCTTCCCAGCAAGAAGTCGCGTCCAACAGTACCCCAACCCCACTGCCCATACTCGTCTTCTTCTTCTTCACGCAAGAAAAGAATGACAAAAAACTACCCTGCAGAACCCATAACCCTAGCAACCTAATCGATCAAAACGTTGTTTCCTTTCAGAGATCTTCAAATCTCTTTCACTGTTGATCTTGAAAAGGAGAAAAGAAATTCAAACTTTTTGTTTGAATTTCTCCAACAAATTTCCCCCCTAAATGACCCCAACTTCCCTTATAAATAATCCTTTACATTCAAGTGATGGAATGAGTTTTTAAAAATTAGATTTTGATAAGTTTTGAGCTTAGTTCTGAGGCAGTATCCATTTTATACTTCAAAACCATATATCTAGCATTCGAATTCTAAGTTCCAAGGATATCTCGCCGCTCGGATTTTCTTAGCTTGCCATTCGTATACGAAGTTCGTGGTAGGAGAAGTCGGTGTTCTCCCCTGCTCATTGTTTCCAGTATCGCTGCCCGAAAAAAGGTAATACCTCCTCTTCTGTTTATGTTTTCATTTCGATTCTAAATATTATGTGATGAACGTGTCTCTGTTGGGTTCTCCTTAGCTTCATTCTTGCTCCGTTGGAATATGAATGTTCACGACTTATTGCCTTTATTTTGGAATTTCTAGCAGAACATTATGTTATTCATGCCTTGTCCCTGTTAGATGTTTGAATCAGATTATAGTTGTTTGAGTTTAAATTCGTGTTGTTCTGAATCACATGTTCTTCTTGCCTTGATTCTTACGCCTAATGTGTTCTCAAGCATCAATGAAGTTATCTGGATATCACGTGTTGGAAGTTAGAGTTATCAATTCGTTTACGATGCTCTAAAGTGGATTGAATTTATAGATTGGATATTCATGCGGTTTAGACTTTAAGTATGCTAACTGTGTAACTGTATCCCCTCACTGTTTGTTTGTACACTAGGCTGTCTTCTCTGTCATTTTGAACTTTTCTATGCTAGCGTGAACTCGTAGAATCTATCTCTGTTTCTCGTATAGTTGAGTGTTGTTTGTATTTTTCGTATTTCAGCTAGTAATGTTGTGCTTTCAATTCATTGTTGAGCTTGTTTCCAAAGGCTTCCATAATCTCATTGCATTGGATTTAGTGCTGCTAATCTTTCACTTTCTCTTGAATGTGGCTGAGTCTATTTCGAATATTGTCAACATGTCTTTTTTTAGAATGTTTCGAATCGATCTCATGTTTTTTTTTAGTGCTTCTAGTTTTGAATACTTTAAGTAATCGATTATTGAGCTTATTCTTATGCCTATTATTGAAATATGGATTTCCTTTTTCATCTTTAGTAAATTTCAAAAAAAAATGAATCATTCCAGCTTTAAACCCCACTGATTGCCGAGAGTAAGGTTCATTTATGTAGCTAACCTTGAGCCTTGCAATCTGACTCTATAAATTGTTTGGTTTTAACTTGTGCCGTTTCTTGTCGTGTTGCTTTATAAATCATCCTAAAAATGGTCACCATGTCAACTTTTGTGTTAGGATAGTTCCAATCAATAATCTTTGATTTGCTAATTGTATTATCATCTTTTGTTAGACTGATGTCTTGAAAATGTTTAAGTATGTCTACCATTTCCCTATCCCTCTCATTTAAAGTTGCAGAGATATTAAGATTCCATTCCTATTCATGTTTAGAAACTATGCAAAATCTGTCATACTTTGTTAATTTCCTTTACTAGTTTGCTCATATTAAAAGGGAATTTAGTTTTAAACCATTAATTCGTAGGTTTGCTGCTGACTTTTCATAGTTGATGTGGATATTTTTTATGTTAAAAAAATAGCTAAATGGCCATCATTTTATGATTAGCATGACTTGGATTTTGCATCTATAGAATCTGTACTCCTTTACCAAAATCTATGTTGTTAGTTCAATCAAGTTATTTCCTGTGTATTAGTTTAGATACAGCCATGAGAGTTTGTCTTAGACACACTATCACTCTTATTATTTTGGGTGCTAACTCTTATCACTCTTTCTTTGCATGTGAAACCCGCTTCGAGTCTATTTTGGAGTCTCATCTCCTATCCTTACATCTCTTCGTTGGGCCATAAAGCTTCGATTTTGGCCTTCCCTCTCTCCCGAGTAATCGCCCTATATATTCAGAAGCTGTTACAGGTTCCAGAGTTCCAACATACTGATGAAATTAGTTCAAAAGCCTAAGAAATGAGTTGTATATATATTGTATACAGTAGTATACACTCATTATATGTTGATATGCAGGTCTAGAACGTGAAAATACGGAGATAAGGTAAAATACAGGTGTTCGGAAGCAGGAGATTTAAGGAAAGAGCTGATATACATGCTGATATACACTGATATACAACCAATATATACAAAAATGGGAATTTGGTGAAGACCAAATTTTTCAGTAAAATTGGCCCAAAAGGAGGCCCAAATTTAATTTCTCTCTTACTTTTTAATTATTTAATTGTAATTATTTATTGTTTGTTGTTCAACTCTAAATTTATAATTGTTAATTAACTTAGTTGAATTCCTCAAAAGACGAACTATTTTTCTGTGTTGTTTTGAATTTTTAAACATATCTCATTTTATCAACTCTTGTATTTTCATTTATAGTCTTTAGTCAGAACTTTTTTTTAGTTTAAAAAAGTTTTTATATTTTTATTAACCAAAAAATGATTCAAATAAAAATCAACTAATCTAGTTTTATTAATATTCTAATCACTTGCAATTTAATTCAAACGTTTCATTTTGGGTCCCTTTCTCTAAAAAAAATAAAACAAAAAAAAAGGATGAAAAATGCATCATTTATTTAATTATTTTCTCAAAATTAATCAAATATTGTAAGTTATTATTTTTTTATGTTAAATCATTATTTTCCTAAAAATAGTCAAATATATTTTAGTCAAGTCGCAGGTCAACCGCATGTTAGCGAACACTTCGAATGCTTAAACCCTTCTCGAAGTTTAAATTTAAACCCGAACCCTTTTTGGTATTTTCAAATGATTTTTTCTGTTTAAATCTTTGAAAATTATAAGTTTTCTTAATTTCTTTAACAAATTAAGTGGCGACTCTTTTTTAAATATGTTTTTAAAATGTATTATTCTTAGAACATTTCAAAAAGTGAATTTTCTAAAGATTAGGAAAATTACGGCATAATGGAAATGGCGATTCTGCTGGGGATTTAATTAAGTTATAACCATATGATTTGATTATTTAACTAATTGTTATTAATTGTTGAATTGTTTATTTGTGCTAATGTGTTTAAATTGTAATAAACTGTTGCATTAATGACATAATATATTCCATTAAACGACGCTTATTTTTTATTTTCACTTAAAAGACGATTATGCGATCCGCAGTAGTTGGTTAACCAAATTATTTTCGGGACACCCTGACGAATGTAGTTGGCTACTGGATAGTCAACGGTCGTTAACTGTCTCAACAAAAGTAGTCCGCTTGGGTCACCAATTTATTATAAAGGAAGCCCACTCTTCGTCAAGACAAGTGTTGAGCCAAACTCAATCCCGAAATTTAGCGCATTTACTTAAGATGACTCAACACCCAGGGTGTGTTGGGCCCATTAGAAGTCCACCTTGTGTCGATTTGACCCATTGGTCAATAAAAGACAATCATGCTTATGTGTTTAAATTTGAAAGATGTATACGCCATTTGGCAAACCATTGTCTCTTGGGGATGAGTTTTAATCGTTTGTTCGAGTCGAAGAAGGATCAAATTATCATAGCATCCAAGAGCGTGGACATTCGAAGATGACAAGAAATCAAAAACATATGATTTTTCCTTTGTAGCATAGATTAGGATTGAACTCCGGCGCGGTACTGATATTTTGTATCTCATTTCCCTTATTATGTATCCCATTTAATTTATTCGTAAAACTTTTATAAATTTGAGTTTTGGAGCAATGGAATATTTCAAATGACGTCATACATCCTTCAATTCGATAGACCCACCTTTGGCATAAAAATGTCACAAATTTAGGACGCGATATAAATTGTGCTACTTGATATGATTGCTTTGTGTTGAGTCACTTTTTCTAAAACACAATTAATCCACTCTTGTTTCTTAGAGCACTCTAATCATATATTAAAATTCACACCAACAAAATCCGTCCAAATTACTTCTAAAGTGTTGTCCAAGTTTCTCAGAAATATATAAACCGTCTACTCTAAAAATCTCCTAAGTTTTTATTCGTTCATCATAGGAAGGTCGATTTGTTAGAATGTCTGTAAAAAGTGTCAACGCACCAATCACACCCATTGCTTTGGTTAGTGATGACAAAACTGAAGAATCAATGTTCAAAAAATTTATCGAGACTAAAGAGAGGATATCTGCAGCCAAAAGGAAACTTGCAGTACTAGACCAAACTTAATGGATGCTACGAGAGAGAATTATTGAGGTTGACATGGAAACAACCTCGGTGAAAAAAAAGATTGCAAAAATTGATCAAAAAATAATTAATATCACTAAAGCGTTTGCAAGGATTCCTAAAATTGAACGGGACATTAAGAAACTAAATTTTGGGAATGAAAGAAGCCTTTTGGTAGATTTAGGTTTATGTAATGCATTTCTCATGTTTGTCATGTTGTTTTTAATTTTTTTATTGTAATCAAGAACTACGTGAGACTTGAGCCCATAGGGGGTATGTAGGAAGCTCTTTTTGAGCCTAGTCTCTCTATCAATTTGGGAAGGGTACGTTTAAGTTATCTTATGTAATTCGAACTACATCGGGCCTAATTTCCTTGGTAGATACGTAGGCAGCCTACTTAAGGCTCGGTCCCTATCTTTTCAATTTTTATTCTCCCTTATTAGTGAATGATTCTGAAGAGTTCCACCTACAAAAGCATTATGAGTGGAAGAAATTAGCAAGATTCTATGCAAGTCGACCTTTCCAATTCAATTGCAAAAAAGATTTCTTTCCATTTGAGTCCTCAAATTCACCCGAAATATTTCCGTGGATTAATCTGCTTGAAGCAAAATGACACTTATGTGTTTATTTTTATGTCATCTTATTTGCATATCTCGTTAAAAATAAAAACTAACACATATGTCTTTTGAGTTGTTCTTCTCCGAAGGTAAAAACTAATCTGTGTTGAAATCAAACTAGCCGATCATCCCTACTTTACAAGATCTAAAGCAATCATACCATCCTTCCCTAATCATTCTTTGGAGAAAGGCAAGAGCAAAATGACTAGTACTTCTAAGTGACCCATCCTCATACCATTGACTTAACTATATCCAACGCTCTTTACGCCAGCATTTTCTACCAAACACCACCACCATTACCGAATCAGAACTAAGCACCTAACACTAATCACTCCCAAATCTTTACACCAACCCACCAAATCCCACCCCTAGTCTCTAATAATCCACATGTTTTGCCTAGTCAGCCTGCATACCCTTCCGTAACATTCCAAACTCCACTAGCCTATACAATTCCTGAGCCATGTCCTAACTTTCCTGTTCAACCGGAACTGGATCACTATGAAGAAATGGAGAAGGAGTGGAGGTTGAGAGAAGAAAAACGCGAACAAGAAATGAATGTTATGAAGGATGCCAACTCCGAGGCAGTAAAAAGTGTCCAATCTTCGAGGAAGATAACAGGACTTGAGTATGAGGACTTTTGCATGCACCCTGACTTAGAAATACCTGAAGGTTACAAAATTCCAAAATTTGAAACCTTCAATGGTATTGGCAATCCCATGGCTCACCTACGAGCTTATTATGACAAACTCATGGGTATTGAGAAAAATGATGCATTAATTATGAGGTTGTTTAGTCGAAGCCTTAGTGGGGAGGGGTTAGAATGGTTCACATCTCAAAAACTCTGTCAATGGTCTACATGGGGGGCTCTAGCCAAAGATTTTTTGGAAAGATTTCAGTCTAATGTCGAAGCTGTCCCTGTTAGATATTATTTGGAAAAAATCAAGCAAAAGACCACAGAGGACTATCGTGAATATGCGTGGCGCTGGAGGAAAGAAGCTGCAAAGGTACAACCTGTGATGACTGAAAGCAAAATAACCTCTGCTTTTATTCGAGCTCAGGAGCCCGAATATTATGAAAGGATGTTGCCCATGATGGGAGAGAAGTTTTCGGAGCTGATCAGAATGGGGGAAGCCATAGAGGATGGCCTCAAGTCTGGAAAGGTTACAAGTCTCACTGCTTTGCAGGCCGCCAACAAATCCTCACCTTCCATGGCCGTAAGATTCTCTAGGTAAAAGAAAGAGGACGTGTCTATTGTATCTTTTAGCCTGAGGCCAAGGCCGCAAAGGTATTTTGGGTTTGATTCTGCCATTGGAAACTCCAATCGATTCCTCACCTCAAATATTTACCCACCATCTCCACAAGCTCCAATCCCAATCTACTATGCAACAGAACTACCAAGCACCACCACCTATCTACTAAAATTAACCACCAACCTACCAAAATACACTACCAAATCACCAAGCCAATTCACCAGTCTACCAAAATCCTGGACAAAACAACCCAAATGCCAACAATCTACCCCATCCTAACCTCGAAAGAAAGCCTCCCAGAGTTTTCACTCCCTTGGCAGAAACACGTACCCAACTCTTTGAGCGTTTAAGAGCGGCAGGATTGATCCAACTAGTAGATGCAAGGACAATTAATCCCACAACAAAGTTCTTCCGAGCGGATCAACATTGTGCGTACCATTCTAGAGGGGCAGGACATGATACAGAATGATGTATCAATCTGAAACATAAGATTCAAGACTTGATCGATAACAGAGTCATCACTCTCCAAGCCCCTGCCTCCAATGTGAACCTTAACCCATTGTCGAATCATGGAGGAGCTACCATCAACATGATTGAAAGAGATGAGGATTGGCTTGCTAATGGGACTATCGGTGAAGCAAATGACAACTCATTTATACCAACAGTTGTCTCAATGACCATAAAGGCCCGTCCAGAATTTGTTGTAATAACTGCACGTCATCAAGCATTCGCTTTGACTAAGGAAAGCAGCAACGAGCAGCCTAAAGAAAAGTTTGTCATACAGGCGGCTACCGCACAAGGGATGACACGTTCTGGAAGATACTACATTCCAGAAGAACTAACTCAGGAGACACGAAAAAAAGAGAACCAAAAAAGGCCGATCATAGAGGGTGAGGCTGAAGAGTTTTGGCGAAGAATGCAGTCTAAGGAGTATTCCATTGTCAAGCATTTGGAGAAGACTCCCGCTCAAATTTATGTTTGGGCTCTATTAATGAGTTCTGAGTACCATGGAAAAGCACTGTTGAAGGTACTTGATGAAGCGTATGTACCGACGGGGACAAGTGGTGAGAATCTGGCCACTATGGTAAGTCACGTCATTGGGAGTCATCAAATCTCTTTTTGAGAAGAGGAGTTGCCACTCGAAGGGGTGATGCACAACCGTGCCTTATATATCACAGTCAAATGTAGGGACAAGTATATAGTACGAGTATTGATTGATAATGGCTCAAGACTCAATATCTGCCCATTATCAACCCTTACTCAGCTAAATTATAATGTAGGGATAATCCGTCAAAGTCGTATGAATGTAAAGGCGTTTGATGGTTCGTAAAGAGAAACCATGGGGGAAGTAGACTTGTGTATCCAAATGGGGCCTGCAGAATTTGTCACTGAATTCCAGGTGATGGGTATATCTATGAGCTACAACTTATTGCTAGGAAGACCATGAATCTATGCTGTGGGAACACTCCCATCCACATTGTATCAACTTTTGAAATTCATCTGGAGGATCATGAAATCGTCATCCATGGTGAAGGGAGTAATCGTAGTTACCCTGGTTTCTCTATTCCAGTTAATTAAGAGTCTTCTCAAGGTACTGACTTTCACTTGGTAGAGATAATGAATGTTGCTTTTGAATATACGACACTACAAGTACCAATGCCGCAAGTGTATAAAATGCTAGCCACAACTATGTTGAGAAGTGGTTTTTAACTTGGGCGTGGGTTAGGCAAGAATTTGGATGGCATATTCGAACCTCTTCCAATACCACTTCAAAATTTCCGCTTCGGTGTCGGTTATACCCCAACAGAGGAAGAATTGTTTGAAGCAGAAACAAGGAAGAAACATGACTTTGATATACCGAAGCCTATTCCAGTATTGTACCAGTCATTTGTTGCTAAAGCTTTAGAACCTAAGATTGATGGTCTAGTCGAAGGTATGGGAAGATTGTTTGATCAAGAAGATTGTGCTGTGATCTCGGCAGAATGCACAACAACACCCACCATCCGAGATGCCGAACCTGGAGAGATGCTACAGAATTGGATGGCCACTCCATCTATGATCTAACGAATGACTTGGTAGACAAAGACAAGATTTGAAGTTTTATTTTGAAAATCGGTGTTGTTCGGACGAGGCCCAAAACCACCATTTATGTCACTTTATTTTTCATCGTAATGTTTAAAAAGGAAATGAATCATGAGTCATGACCAAAGTTTGTGCGCCTTTTTAAAATTCCAATGAAAGCCTCGTTTATTTTAAATTGATTATCTTGTCATTGTGAATTATTCTGCAATAAATACATTTAAACTCTTTCTATACAAGGTTGATTTGTTGTTCTTTTCGGTAAAAATGAATCTAAACCTGCCAATGTCATGACATGTCACGAACACGGCGAACCAAGTAAGGTTGATGAAGATGAATGTGAAGAATATGATGTGGAAACTATGATGCCTGAACACCTCACCGAGGACTTGAGGCAACTTGAAAATGATGAAAAGCCCAACCTGGATGAAATAGAAACAGTAAACTTGGGAGATGACGAGTCGGTCAGAGAAACCCGAGTCAGTGTCCATTTGGCAACAACAAAAAGAAAAGAATTGGTCAATAAGCTCAGACAATACATCGATGTGTGTGCCTGGTCTTATGATGATATGCCAGGGTTAAGCACTGATATTGTTTCCCATAAGCTGCCTATCAATTCAGAGTATTATCCAGTAAAGCAGAAAACCAGAAAGTTCAAGTCTGATCTGAGTTTAAGGATAAAAGAGGAGGTCATGAGGCAGATAGAATCAAAAGTCGTTGAAGTGACCAAGTATCCTACTTGGCTGGCCAACATTGTTCCAGTGACGAAGAAAGATGGAAAAATCAGGATATGCGTGGATTATCGGGATCTCAACAAAGCGAGTCCAAAAGATAATTTCCCCTTGCCGAATATCCACATACTCATCGATAATTGTGCTAAGCATGAGCTGCAATCATTTGTGGATTGCTTTGCGGGATACCACCAGATTCTAATAGATGAAGAAGATGCAGAAAAAACAGCCTTCATCACACCTTGGGGAGTCTACCGTTATCGAGTGATGTCGTTCGGCCTCAAGAATGCTGGAGCCACTTACATGAGAGCTATGACCACCATTTTCCATGATATGATCCACAAAGAAATTGAGGTGTATGTGGACGATGTCATCATAAAATCCCGTGAGAGTTCGGATCATCCGACACCCTTGGAAAAGTTCTTTAATAGGTTATGTAGGTATGATTTGAAGTTGAACCCAGCTAAATGTGCATTTGGAGTACCTACAGGGAAGTTACTCGGATTCATAGTTAGCAGAAGAGGTATCGAGCTTGATCCTTCCAAGATCAAGGCAATTCAAGACTTACCTCCTCCAAAGACTAAGAAGGAAGTAATGAGTTTTCTAGGAAGACTGAATTACGTCAGTCGATTCATAGCTCAATCAACGGTGATATGTGAGCCCATATTCAAGTTACTACGAAAAGATGCGCTAACCAAATGGACCGAAGAATGTCAGAAGGCTTTTGACACCATCAAAAGTTACCTTACGAATCCACCAGTGTTGGTGCCACCACGTGCATGCAGTCCTTTGCTATTGTATTTATCCGTCTCCGACAATGCATTCGGGTGTGTGTTGGGACAACATGATGAGACCGAAAGAAAGGAGAGAGTTATATATTATTTGAGCAAGAAGTTCACATCCTATGATGCCTGTTACACCCTTTTAGAGAGAACTTATTGTGCTTTGACTTGGGTTGCTCAGAAATTGAGACATTATCTGTCGACTTATACAACACATCTCATTTTGAGGATGGACCTGCTCAAGTATATATTTCAGAAAGCAATGCCCACAGGAAAGCTAGCAAAGTGGCAAATGTTGTTGAGTGAGTTCGATATTGTGTACATGACTCAGAAAGCAATCAAAGGGCAAGCTTTGGCCGATCACCTTGCTGAAAACCCAGTAGATGAAGGATATGAACCGCTTAGAACATATTTCCCTGATGAAGAAGTATTGTTTGTAGGGGAAGACATATCAGAATTGTCACGACCCGGGATCACCCCCTAGTCGTAACCGGCGTACTCGACCTCAAAGAGGTCTAATACAAGCCTCTTAGCATTCATTCATCGCATAGACACTAAAACCATAAGGAATTAAAAACTT
>JAJOOR010042090.1:0-11567 GCA_036250505.1 Solanum acaule
AAAACGTTTCTTTTCACATAGTAAAAGAGAGAAGCAGACGAATACCTCGGATGCTCTTCTTTCAATAGCAGATTGTAGACATAGAATCACACGTTGCTTTTCAGCATCTGAACTAATTGGGATTCCATCTGTATGCCTAATGAAGAATTCCTGGAGACAAGATTTAGAAAAACATGAGCAAATGCATATTACCTGAATATTACTAAGGAAAGGAATAATACATAAACAGACACTCAAACTTGGCTTCAAGAGGAAGCACTCCAACTTTGAGTATGCTATCTAGACACCTCAACTAGGTCTCAACTGACAACTAAACACTCCCAACTTGTCCCCACTGTGTCTCGTGAACACCCGATGCAGACATGGGACAAAATTTTTGGAGTCTAGATGATCATTTTGTAAGTTTGAGTGTTCAACTAACACATTGAGTTGAGGTGTCTAGATGTTCATACTCAAAGTTGGAGTGCTTACTTATTAGTTGAGGCCAGGTTTGAGCGTGTCTTACGCATTATGCCTTAGAGAAATAAAAAAAGGAGATAAGTAGGTAAAGGAATATATACCAAGTATGCCCTGTCCCCAGCTGAATTAATTGTGGCATGGAACACAACATACTGCATGTCTGTTAACGTGCAAACAACATCAAATAGAAGCTTAGTTCGGTCTTTGCACTGAATATTTACCACGGAATAACCCTTCTCCAAGCAGTTCAACACCGATACGATTGGGGTATCATTGCTAGTCCTAATCACTGGTTTTCTTTCATAATCGCGGTCGGCCAACATCATTTGGTGAAGTCTTCTTTCTGTATGTGTGACAGCCAATGACACTGATGTTTTAGCACTCCGAACATCATTATCCCCCTTGAGCACACTCTTTAAACGGGCTTCAATTCTGTCAATCTTCTGTGAGTCCTCAATTGGGTACCCTGACTGGCTTTCCTTTATATGTATCAGGGAGGCAATACGACCATTGTGAGTCCACATTTTAGCTTCAACTACATTGCAGTGTAAATCTGACAGTACAGCAAAGACTTCTGATAAAAGGCCAATTCGATCCGTCCCAGTTAATTCCAGAGCAGTCAAGCCATTATAGCTCTTTGAACTTGCATAATGAATTGTCCCTAGTGACTGTTTAACATTACCAAAAAAGTTAAAATTTAGTATAAAGACTCATCAAGTATCTTTCAATACTATGTTAAACAAATATGGTAATTTTAGTATATTTTGAAAAATCTCCATTAAGTAGCCATACCCGTCCATGTCACGAGAATTTGATATCAAGGCAAATAAAGGATCCATGTAACGTAGTATGTAATGGAATAACTGTTAAAATGATAGCTATATACCTGTTCGATGTAACTGATGAATCTTTTGTCCGTTAACTTGTTTCCATCCAAGTCAGTAACATGAAAAACTGCAGATCAAAATGAATTCAAACAGCAAAGAATCAATAAAAATTTCTCTGAAAATTCTCTTAAGCCAAAACGTTGAATGAATTGAGCTCAGCTCACCATCCATAAACCACCGACCATCACATGAGACATAAGCTTTCTTGATTGAAAGGTTCAAATCCGTGAGAACTTGAACTGCTTCAAGAAGAATCCCATGTTTCCTCGCACTATCAATCTGTACATGATCACGACATCAAATTCGAAAAGGTTAGTACTACTTAAGATGGATTTAACCATCATTTTACATAAATTCTCCACCTATGTAACTTTTATTCTTAATCCGAATGAAAACAAGGGTGTGTTAGCTTGACAATTAGTGGTATAATAGACTACGATTTCTCATATGTGGTCACTCAACTTATAGTTAGTTACTATCTCAAAAAATCACCTTTCTTCAACAAAGAAAGTGACTTTCTCATATAATAACTATTAATTGAGTGACCATTTAAGAAATTAACTCAGATAAACTCGTCCTCGACTAGTTGAACAATGATGGTAATTATTGACTGAATAAAAAAAGATTCAAGGATTCCAGCAAAGGCAAATTACCTTAACAAGGGTGGCGTTTGAACAACTAGTGTTATCGATCATGACCCTGCAGTAGAATTCACAAAGACTAATCAGAAAAAAACAGTACTTCAAACAAAAAATGGAAAATTATCAAATTCAAGTTATGAAACATAAAGGATGCGTTTTGCCATGAAATTTTTTCACTTCTTTTACGAGTTGAACTCCGAAAAACACGTTTGACCATAAAAATCCAAAAATCCAGAGATCAACTTCAAGAATTTGAAAAACACCAAAAAGATTGTTTTTGTTTCTTTTTTACTCCAAATGACTCACAGAAGTTCAAAAGCAACTGATGGTCAAACACAACTCCAAATTTCAAAAATCGTTTTTCACTTTGAAACCAAAAACTACTTTTTTCAAATATTCACAATTTTCATGATCAAACATCCCCGAAGAATTTCGAGAAACAGTGAAGGGGCTAACCTGGGAATAGTCATTCGAAAAACAAGTTTTTCATATTCATCTAAAAAAGTAGGCCACTCCATATCATCTGTGTTGAATTTCATTTTTCACCAAAGACCCAAAAAGAGGATAAATTGAAGAAAATTTCAACTTCAAATCCCCCTTTTCCAGAAATGAGAAATTTCTTCACTGGAATTGAATTCCCTTCAACTTCCTTCAACACCAGAGTCAAAAAACAAGATCAAAAGGAAGAAAATGGAGGTGGGCTCAGTTTCAAACAAACAATTTCTTCACTGAAACAGCTCAATTCCACCAGTAACTGTTAAAATTTCCTTCAGCACCAAAGACGAAAAAGAAAGGATAAAAATGAAGAAATTGAAGAAGGATTCAGGTTCAAAGCAAACAATTTGAGAACCCCTTTTCAGAAAATGAGAAAATTTCTTCAGTGAAACACCTCAATTCCACCATTAACGACCTTGAAAAATCCTTCTACTTCGCTCTCTCTAAAGAGTAAAAATGGCGTTTTTTGGTTTTGAGTATTTTTTTTGTTCATTTTCCTTCTTTGTACATACACACCTATTTATATGGAGTATTATTTATTTTTTTGCTAATTATTTGACTATGTTTTTTTTTCGTTTTTTATTTTTATTTTAAAGAATTAGTTGACTATGGAAAAAAATATATTATATTTGACATTTTGATTAATTATTTTTATATTTCAAGGTCTTAACTCTAGCAAAAGGGATAAGTGAGTATGTCACATGCCATGCCTACTCTTGTTTTTTCTTTTTTAAATAGTAATAATTGTGGTGTTCGGATTAGTTTACGTGCATCTTAATTAATTTCACGAAATTCCTATCACCTTCTAGCAATATTAGGTATCAGGTAACTAACTCTATCTAGCCTTACAAATGAGGGAAAAAATCACATAGTATTATTTATCTTTAAAATTTAAATCCGGAACCTAATAATCCTCTTCACTATTAGGCCACACCATTGAAGTTACGACTAATCTTGTTTTACCTACCTTTACTTAATTATACATAAATTTTATTTCAAAAGAATTAGAAATTTCATAGTCGAATTCACAACAACACATGGTTAGTTCAACCCTCTACTATTCAAATGAAAACAAATAAAATGAAACAAAGAGAGTTATAAAGTAAAAGACAATTATTGACTAAGATTATGACATTAGCACGTCAACATGAACCAGGGCAAAGATAGTTTTTCAGTTTTTAGATTTGATAGAACTTGATGAAATTTAAGTTCACGCCACAAAGTTTCATATTTGAGAATCAAATGCTTTCTAACATAAACGACAATTTTATGCATAAGATTTGAACATGAAAACTCAAGTCAGAAATGATTTTGTTATTCGAAGGTCATAAATAATGGATTACTTATTTTATAATTAATTAATATATACTGAGTATAATTTTCTGTAACAAATACGAATATAATTATTTGGTTTAAGGTGTACTCACTACATACTTATCTAATATAATAACTAATTATTTTCTATTGTATGCATACATAGATGCTAATTCATGCTATGATAGTATGATTCATGCTGTTACTGTATCATTGACTTGTTTAGACAGTCTGAATTCATTTCACTGACTAATAAATTACTAAAGAAACATGACATTAATTAATTAGGTGTTTGGTGGACATATCATGGTGTGTGATTTTTGCATGTCCCATAACATTAGTACTATTATTTTACAAATTTAAATTCTCTACATTGATATTGATAAAAACTACAGTTATATCATTTAAAAGATAATTACATATAATACTATATTTAAAAGCGAATTCAGAATTTAAAAATAAAACAGAAGAATCACTATTTTCAACAATTAACAAATCATTATCACAATATATAATTTAAATTCTTAGCTTCTTTTATATACTAGTATTATATAGTATTTTAAAAACATCGAGAGAGAACACATTCATGCCTCTTGATAAATCAAAATGTCAACAATATAATAGTATTGTTTATATAATTTATAGGAATTATTAAATTTAATTTTGTCATGGAATACAACTACACGAGCATTACTTCAAACATTTACGTGCAATCACGTTTTTTCTCAAGCTCAAATTATTAAATTAAAAATCCAAATCCAATCATAATAACTATGTCGGTTATCTTAAGTTTTCGCGGCTTTGAACTAATCGATTTAATTATTTTGAATTTTTCGGTATGAGCCTATAAATTCATGAATTTGTCCTTCTTCTAAAATATTTACGTCAAATTGCCTTAGTAATTTCTCATTCCCCCACAATCATCCAGATAAAATGTTCATTCAAGTAATGACCATTATCGAGAAAAAGTTTATCTATATATATAGTTAGCTAATGAATTTAGTATCATGTAAATGAATTTATGTTTAATCTATAGCAATAAATATAAAGTTGAAAATTTTGGATTTACGTATATAGATATAAGTTCCAAATTCAAGATCCAATCTAAAATTTGAAATGTTTAATTGTTGAATTTTGAATTTAATTTGTAATTCAAAAATCATTTTAAAAAAGTTATATGGCCATTTTTTACGAACGAACACTACCTATTTATTACATATATGTAGTTATAAAAGAAGATATATAAGCAAGTGCTCAAATTTTCTAACTTTAAAATATAAGACTATTTTTTTAAAAATAAAATAAATTATACTCCTTAGCTACTTTACATTTTTAAATTCAAACTTTGAAAAAAATAAATAAAAAAAATAACAAAAATATTCAAACTTTGTAAAACTTTCATGACAACCCGACAACAACAATTAAAAAGTAGTTGCGGCTGTTCACTTTCCCGCTTTACTTAAAAGATCTGGCGGGAAATGATGTGGCATTGTTGTTCACTTGATAATCATAAAAATATTGTGATAAAGTGATAAATATTTTTTCATATTTAATTAAAAATATCAGATTCAAACTCTAGGTATGGCGTCCATCTATTACATAGTGTTTTATTCACAAAGTAAAATTTTCCAACGTGAATTCAGATTAATTGAGCCCTGAATTGCCTATCGAAAATCAAATGGGAAACTAAAAAAAGGGAAGCCAGGTGACATTGTTGTTTACTTGATAATCACCAAAAGTTATAGCAAAATGATAA
This sequence comes from Solanum acaule, assembly GCA_036250505.1. NCBI lineage: Eukaryota > Viridiplantae > Streptophyta > Magnoliopsida > Solanales > Solanaceae > Solanum > Solanum acaule. Next base: position 5,553 of record JAJOOR010042090.1, read on the forward strand.
GTACTCTTTCATTATTAAGTGGGGATATCATACTCAAATCTTGAATATGAAATTGTTTTTGATAGTAAATACTTTATCTTTAAAATGAGATTATTCGATTTGAGAGACCCTATAAAGGGAAGTGAGGTGGCATGGGTAGCATTGTAAAAAGATGGTTTTTTATCCACATAAAATTATGACATGGATTTTTAAAACTTTTTTGTTGCTTGTGGATAGCAAAATAGAATTTTGAAAAGGCAAAAGAAAGAACATCCACAATTATAATGGCTTTTATAAGAAACCAAAGGGTAAGAGGAATATAAGTTTACAATTTGTGGTTTATGTGGATACTTGACACGTGGATGCCAGCTCAGATTCCATGTTATTTTAAATGATTTTATATTCCTTAATTGAAATGTATTAAACAAGTGGATGCTAGCCATGTTTTTTCTTCTTCTAATTTATATGTTAAATATTCGAGTTGTGGAATTAATAATAATATTTTTTGTTAGGATAAATTGCCTACATTTTATTTTTATTTGGTGTTTGATACCTAATTTAATTGCACAAGGGAAAATTAATTTTGAGAACAAATATTTTTTATTAAAGGTAATTTTATTTTTATGAATTGAATTTGAAATTTCTAATTAAGAAATTTAAAAAGAATTTATTATTTCGTAACAATATTTGTTGGTGATGTTGACAATGTTTTCATATAAAGTGACTAGAAAAATTAATATTATTATCGTATAATTATGATTGGTGAATTTTAAATATGATAAAAATTCAAATTTACCCTTTGGGATGGTGACCTAATGATTTGAGCTTGAAATTTTCATGTTAGAAATTTAAACCCTTACTATCGAAAGAAAGAAATTTGTCTTTTAGGTCGAGCTCGTCGCACGCTTGCATAGTGTAGATTATCTCTCCTTTGTGATTTATGGCATAAGAGCGAAATTTTTTTCCTATTTAGACTTTTTGATCGATCAACTGCCAACACTCCATGTCTTACCTTGATCGAACTACCTTTTTAACTACTTATTTTATGCAATTTGAATCGCATTTCAAAAATTTATCTTTAAATACTTTTTTTAATCTTAAAATTTGATTAAATTCTTCAAATATTTTTAAATTTTAAAAATTGGCTCAAATCCGTTTGACATAATATATATTAACTTGGTTTCATTTGACATTTGAGTATATACGAATAAGTATATAAACTTATATAGAATTGAATAACTTGATCTCATTTGACATATACATTATATAGACACAAACGTTCTACTTGACACAATGACACTTAAGTGATAATTTATATCTTACACAACATTCTACGTGGCATCCTATATATATTATGCCACATAAAAGACGTGTGTTACTGATTCAATTTTATTCAAATTTACATGTCGTCATGGAGAATAACTGATGCCAAGTTAAATGAGCATATTTATGTATTTTGTGTATCCATTTTTGGGAGAAATTTCATGTTTGCTCCCAAAAGATCAATTTTTTAGCAAGTAAAATGCATGTTCAAACACAATCAAAAACTCAATTATCAGGTATGAATCTCCCCAGGTCTTCTCTGTATTTACCAACTTTATGAATTTAATATATTTTGTTTTTCCTAATCACACTTGTTGCCCGTAAGATGTTTGCTCAATTGCCTAAATGAATCCCTTTGCTATGTATGTGAATGATATTTTTACTATAATTCCGAATCAATATGATTATTACCCATAAGGTGTTTGTGTAATTGCCTGAATGAGTCCTTTTGTTGTGTGAATGATTTTGTACTGTAATTATGGTTGAGATCTATTTGTTTAACATGTTAAATGGTGGGAAATTGAAAATTCTTTTTTCTGACGCTGTGAACTTCAAAAGAATGAACTCCATGTAGATGATTTAGTGCATAGCGTAACTCTACTAGTGTTGCTAGACTGTACATTGTGAGGAACAAAAAGCAACCTTTGTTTATTAAGCCCAACACGATACGATTACAGTGGCGGAGCAAGAAAATTTTATGGCTGTCAAAATAAAACAAAAAAATGTTGTGCTATTTGGGGGGTTCAAACCCGAAACTCCTTCATTCAAATGGACACCAATTATCACTGCGCCAAAGGCATAACTTTTGTCAAGGGTGTCCAACTTTAAATATACATACAACGTAATTTTCCGACGAAAGGTGTCTTTGGAGTGGCTATAGCTACGCCCCTGGATACGGAGCATGAAAGAATTCAACAACAAATTGAATCTTGATCTTCTTTAACCTCCCCGCAACATCTTTCATGTCAATCCTTTCTTTAAGAGATTCAGCACAACAATCCATTGCCACTTTCATGATGGATACCAACCAATCTCTATTTTTCATTTAGTGTTTGTCCTGTGGCATCGACAACTTCCATTACTGCATGTGGGTGTGAATTGCTCACCCATTGCTTTAAGATACGATCTCCATCAAACATTTGATCGCTAGGTTTTGTCCTTGTAAATATCTCAATCAACATGATCCCATAACTATAAACATCGCATTTTGTTGACACTAGTCCCTCCTGTCCATACTCTACAATTAGTCGATTCTTAAATTCTGCATTTACTGGTTGAAAGAAAATATTGAAAAGCAATTACTTAAAAGATTAGTTACCTGGTGCAATATAACCCAATGTTGCTAAAGTTTTAGTGTATGAAGCACTCTCATCGATCTTCAGAAAGCAGTTTTGAAATGCCAAAGTCACTTAGGTGGGCAACCATATCCTCATCCAACAAGATGTTATCACGGGCAATGAGCAGCCATGGTGGAGATATTTCAACGCACATGCCACATCTATCACTATACTTAGTCGATGGTTGATGTCTAAGGAGTAGTTGTGTGAATACAACCACTTATCGAGGGGGTTTCACCAACCAACTTGTTCAAAGAACCGTTGAGATTTTGAAGCTTCTCCATGTTGGGAAAGGCAATGCACTAACAAGAATGCCAGATAGGATAGCAGCAGAATAATACCCAAATCTAAACTTTTCCTTTCAATTTGAACCAAGAGAAGACAAACCAAATCAAGCAATATGAAGAATGGACAGCAAGTATATCAATCAAACTAAAGCAACAAGATAAGAATAAACCAATCACACAAGACACAATAATTTACGTGGAAAACCCTTCGATGTGAAGAGTAAAAAACCACAGGACCAAAAGCTCCACTATAAACACCAAGAGTTACAAAATTGTTCTCAAAAATTGGCCACAGAACAAGCGCCAAACAATGAGCAACAACAAATCAAGATTGCACCAAAACTAGAGAATTAAAGAAGAGATTTCACCCAAAAACGCGCTACTGTTCACGCCCTCAAATCAGAAGCTACAGACCTTCAAATCCGATCTCCACTGTTGAATTGCAAGAATCAGATGCTGAGAACTCCCAGTTCAAATTTGAGCACGATCCAACGGTTAACGAAGCGGCAAACTCTGTCTGAAGCGGACTGCCTGAGCAGAAAATTTCCAGAAACAAAAACGGGATTTTTCTCTTTTCCTCTCAATCTCTAAAACGAATCTCTCTTGATTTTTGTCTCTTGTGTTTCTGAAAATAAGACCAAATAAGCCTTATATATGCCACATAATATTTGGGTTATGGGCTAAAGTGGGCTGGTCCTAATAAGACTTTTATTTATCCACATAGGAAGGGAAAAAAGATCCTAAACCCAACACTCCAAAGACTTGGGAATTAATCCTGAAACATTGTTATGAGAAAGGTCTAGAAATTCCAAAGATGTCATGCTGCTCATTGAGCTAGCTAGGTATTGATCCTTGCAATTTATTGTCTCTCGAAGAAAGGTATATCAGATTTTACAAGCTACCAATTTCTTTAGGAATGTCATTTGAGAGTTTATTCGTTGATAGATCGATATGTATCATGGCTTTTAGATTTCCAACTTCCGGAGGTAAAGAGCCACCCAAGTTGTTAGAGGATAAGTCTAACTTCAAGAGATTTTTGAGGTTCTCAAAGCTTGCTGGTATGCAATTTGTTGGAACCCAATCTTCAATTGCTGATGTTGAAGATTTCCAATCTCTTCTGGGATCTGCCCCTCTTAAGGAATTGCATGCCAAATGTAAAGTTTGAAGTGTTGAAATATTAGAAAATAAAGAGGGAGTGGAACCACTGAAACTATTATTCCGTAGATTCAGAACTTGAAGTTGGTGAAAGACCCCGAACCATGAAGGAACCTCCCCATTGAAGTTGTTAAAACCAAGCATAACAAACTTTAACCGATGCCAAATTTCCATAGAAATTGTTGCGACTCAGGTCAAGAGAAATAAGAAATGTGAGATTTCCGAAATCAGGAGGAATTCTGCCTGTAAGATCCATGTTGGAAATATTCAATGATGTTACTCTATGGTGGCGAGAACCACAAGCGACTCCAACCCAATGACAAACAGAAGTAGCTGAAGACCAATTTTCGTTGAGCAAGTGAGAGGGGTCCAAAATGATTCGGGATTTCAATGAAAGAAGAGATAATTGATCAGTGGTGATATTGGTGTGAGTCATGGCTAAACAACTAGCCACAACCAAGTGAAACAACATGAGTGCTATTAAGTAAAACTCTCTCCATTACAACTTTAGAAAATTAGATAGAATTGAGTAAGTTACTCTAAATTTATATATATATAGTGATCAATTAATCTCTATTTTTGTCTTCCTTATTATTTTCATTTTCATGAGATCTTAATTTGCAAGTTCCTAAATTTGTGGAGTTTACATGTGTTGTAAGTCAACTATTACCCTTTGCCATTGGCAAAATTTGGATCAATTGTTATTCTACTTGACAATCTAGTTATTCATACTATTTTAAGTTTAAGGTTATTTTTTAAATATTTACCAAGTGTGGACTAAAATTCAAGACGAGACACTTGGAGCGTAATTTCCTAATACATAGTGTTTTCATTGTAGTCTATGGGTGGCGTGACATCCCTTGGGCCTTGATAGATTTGCCACTTCAGAGTGGATTTTGTTATGAACCAAGTCCAACCCAATGTAGATACTAATGTCATACAAGTTGTTATTGGGCTGACAAGAGTTATTGGGTCGAGAACGAGCAATAGGGCCAGGTTAATTTGGGATCCGGGTTGAGTAGTGGGCATGAAACGGTTCCAACCCAATGTAGATACTAATGTCATACAAGTTGATAAGATCTACGTACACACTATTTTTTTCAAATTACATTTGTGAAACTACATTGATTATGTATTTGTTGTAGTACATAGTAGTCTTTCATTTTGCTAGTGTTAAGTGTAGTTTTACTGGGCTTTCCAAAAGCCCACTGGATTTTTGTATGCCCATCAAAATTGGTTAATTTGGGCAACATATTAGTCCAGTTTTTCATTGAAAAATATGTTTTAAGCTAATCCTCCAAGCTTGAGCAGGTTATATTTTCATGGACTAATTTTACCATCTCTAGAACCAACGAAGCTCACTAACTTTGCCAATGTCGTCCAAATTTAACCACGTGTCGCGTCGTATATATAGTCTCAACACCTTCCACCAAAAGATAGGTATACCTAAACATGTTAAATACCATTGATAGAGACTCATAAATCTCATAGACTTATATATACCTCCTAAAGAGGCAAAGCAAGTCTTTATGGGGAAACATGATATTTAAGGGATCGTACACACAAAAAAAAAACTTATATATACAATATAATTTTTTATCGAGGGAACACCCTCATCCCCTCGTAGATCCGCACTAGCTCTATAGCTTCTTATAAGTTGCACGTCGTATTGTATTTCCATTCACATGTCAAACACTTTGTTGCCTCCAAATGAGTCTCAACTAATTACAACTTGTGTTATGAGCATCAAGAGTAAATTTCTCAGATGGTCACTCAATCTAGGAAAATCAACTTATAAAATTATTTTATATCAATAAAGTCATTTAATTTATATTTCTTCATTTTAAAAAAAGTGTCTCTTTTCTCTTGGCAATTCTTTAGTTTTTAATTTTCTACTTGACATGTTTAAGACCACAAGATTGAAAATAATTAGT
>JAJOOR010042091.1:0-11038 GCA_036250505.1 Solanum acaule
GTTAACTACCTAAATTAAGATAGTATTGGTGCATCGAAATCTTCAAATTTTGGATTCGCCTCTAATGCCCAGTAGACTCATCGATTAAATCAATTTTAGATTCAGATAGAATTATTCGTCTTGTGGCTGGATGGGAGAGCGGGATTGGGCGACGGATGGAAGGCTGAAGCTTTAATTAATGACAGATTTTTGTTGTTCAAAAATTTAAAAGAAGAGCCAGAGTTTCAACGGTGAAGAGAACTTTTTTTTTCATATTTAATCATATAAAAGAAAAGACAAAGAGTTGAATTAAATTAGTTAACAAATAATTATAGATTAATACTTAATAATAAGTTAACAAGTTAAAAAAAAAATTAAAAAAACAAAAGAGAATGTGTTGTAGTTTAAAAAAGAAACGATGTCTGCATTTAAAAAAAGAATTAAAACCAAAAAAGGCCTGCTGCTAGCTAGAATCGATCCTACGAACTAAGATCCATTAAGTAGATGGTCTACCAGTGCGCCAAAGAATACTTATGTTCTCCGAGTGGTACGTTTATTATTTATACATATATTCTATATAAATACTTATATATAAATAGAGTTTCCGTCGAAGTTTGTGGGTGGCGTGGCACCCCCACGGGCCTTAATAGATCCGCCCCTAATATATATGTATATGTGTGTGTGTGTGTCATGATCTAGACCCTCGTGATTGACACCCACACTAACCCTCCGGTGGGAGAACCATTACTACAACCCAACTAAACAACTTAACGGAAAACTAAACATTTAAAGATACGGAAGCAAGTTTAAATGTCTAAAGGAAAAGTGGAGTTCCCATAAACTCCAAAAATTTAACAAAACAATTACCAAAACATATTGCGAAAACAACGCCTAGAACCTGAAAGTCAATGTACCAAAACTCTAACTACCAACAGGTTTAAGGAAAAATGGGTACAACCCCGAAAGCTAGAATATAACAATATCTAAAAAACTAGTCAAGTCCGAAGAGAATGGACTAAACACAAGAAAATTCATGGCAGCCTGGAAGAACTGGCTCACCCTTGAATTCAGTCTCGATCAGTGATCTCCTAAATGCGGTCTGTCAGTAGCCGCTTGAAGATGCCCTGTACTCAACAAAGAAAGAGCAAGTGCAGTATCAGTACACAACTACAGTGTACTGGTAGGATCACACAGCTACTCCCATAAGCACAATATACAACAATCAATCACAACATAGTAAACACACATATATAGAATACAGTTCAGTCATCATTTTAGAGCAACATACAGTTTTCCATTATCAATGACAAGTAAACATGAGCATAACAATCACAAGTAGTTCTCCCATGGAACCCATACTAGTGTGTTGGAATGTGACACCTGGTCCAATATATGTGTCAGAACGTGACACCTGGTCCAATATATGTGTCGGAACGTGACACCCGATCCAATGTATGTGTTCGAATGTGACACCCGATCCAATATATGTGTTGGAACGTGACACCCGATCCAGTCAGCACAACCACAATCACAATCACACGCATAATGAACAATGCTCATAGTCATACAATCAAGCAATGGTTTCATGGCATGTAATAATTCATATACATATACTCATTTGCATTAAATTCAATTTACATTCCTTGTTCTCATACATGCATGCATACAACGAGGTAATTAACAGGCATATATCACACAAACATGAAATCAAACCATCACCTACCTAGAAACCAAGCTTGAATCCTCCTAAGACACTTGAGCCTTCCCTTTTCGGATTCTTTCCACTTGTTCTTGGTCTACAAACGATTAATTTAACGCAATGTTTAATAATTAAAGTCTAATTTACTCGGATTATAACAAATCCAATAACCCAAGACCAACCCATGATCCTAATGTACAACTAGGGCTTTTTCCTATCATAAACTTCAGGCCAAAAACCTCCCCCAATGATAGTTACCCACGAATCTAAATTCTAGGGATCGAAAAATGGATTAAGGGAGTAAGATCATTACCTTTAGCACCAAAAGTCGTGGAAAACTGTCAAGAACTCGTCCTGGGCCGTCTCCTAACTCTTAAGAACGAAGTTTGCAGAAAAATAATGAAATTGGGGTTTTTCCCTGACATAAGTCACGACTGGCCCGCTACAGCGGGACCCATCTCGCTACAGCGGCCTGCACGGAGACAAAACCTCGAAATTTGAGTTTCAAGCTCCCATTTCACAACATACTTTCAAAACAGGAAGTTCTAAAATTACCCTTTCACGCCAAGATCAGTTTCGGGAGTTCTACTCGCTTGAATTCGATTCTGTAAAGCCGTACAGGCTCCTTAACACCTTGGCTATCCACTCATGTGATCAAATTCATAATTAGATCCCCCGTTCATTACCAGATTTCTCTAAAACTCACATGACTCAGATTTCATCCAAGTCTGGCCTAGGTTAGAAATTTCCAAGTTACTACAAAAAGTTTTCTGGCCCAAAATCCTTCCCCATTGGTTTTTCCATAACGACGGAAACAAGTCGTTACAATATATATATATATATATATATATATATACTAGAAAATCTATTAAACATATATTATTCGAAAACTTTGGCCTGACCAAGTTTCATCCTTTAAAGGTAATACTAATTAATAATTTCAAAATTTACATGACAAATTATGATAGTTGTCTTAAAATATTATGTTTTTTCCCCCTTCATAATCGATCAAAGTTAACATGAAAAACAATTTTATAAATGTCAAGGAAACATCTTCCAAACAGAAGGTACGCTAATGAACAACAGTTATCACGCCTCAATTCTAATCAAATTGAATTATTCATTTCAGTTATTATATATGGTCCACATTGCTTCATCTAAACTCTTTAATAAAACTATTAAAACTCTAATTGAAGAGGAAATTTATACCCAAAACTCAAAGATGTTTGTTTATTTTTTATACCATACGATTCAATAAAATATGTTACTTTTCCATTTTAACTAACTAGATATTATAGTAATAAAATAAGAAGATTGGATTGTCAACACTAGTTCTTATTAATAGTATATCTTCTTCTTTTTTTATTTGCAAACATAGTTTTTAGTTCATTTCTTGGAATTTCTTGTTTACATGTAATAAATATTACTTGTGTAATTTATTTATCATAGGAGGTTTGTCATCTTTTATCATAGGACTTGCTTTACTTTAAGGGACTCGAATTTAATTTATGTTAATATATGATCATGTAATTATGGCACAACCAACCTCACGTTATAAGGAAAATAAGAAAGACTTTCTAATATAGAGGAGAGTTTATTGCACTTTTTTCTAATATAGAGGAGGGCTTATTGCACCTGGAACCTTTGATGCATATACATTTCTATACCTTTCACAATATTTTCTAATCAATGTGTCATAATTTCTTGTAAATTTAATTTGTACAAAAATTATAGAGCAATTTGTGATTTGCACCCCTAATATATGCATTCTTTTATGACTTACATCTTATCTTATCATTTTTAATGATTTACACCCTAATCTTCTTAGTTTTTTTCAAGAGCATAAAATATCTCATTTTTCAATTGTTTACAGGAATAAAATAGGAAATTACATATAAAGAAAAACAAAAGGTGATTTAAAACATAAAAGCAATATTAAGTAGAAGTCATTTGTTGCTTCTTTTCCATTAAAATGAAGAACAATCATTTGTTTCTAATAAAAAAAAATTGTTATCTGTCTTGGAGGGGACACCATTAATTTTGAAGATAAATCTCTTTATTTTGGTCAAACAATTGTTTCTTCCAACCAATTGGTTTTATGTTGTTTAACTAGTGGTTACTGTCATACTGCTACTCCATCAACCCATTACACCTTTTCTTCTTCTGATTTATATAAGTTATTACAAGTAAATCCAAGATTTTGTAGGCTCCTTTTCTTTCTTTTTTGTTTTTTGTTGAGTGAATTTCTTTTGTTTATAAGTAGATGAGAATGTTTGTTTCCGTCTTTATTTTCTAACTCTGTACATATATTTAAAAAGACAGTCTAGAACGGTCAATTATGCTATCGATAGAAAGTAATTAATTATTATTATTATTATTTTATTTTTTTTATTTTTTTTTATATCCTAACAAATATAATAACTTAGTAGTTTTTCTGTTTTATCCTAAATAATTGAAAAATATGAAGCTTTATGATTTTGTAAAAGAACTAAGAAGATTAGGGCGCAAATCATTGTTTTAGAATAAAGTATAAGGCACAAAAGAGACCATACATTACCAGCAAATCACAAATTACTCAAAATTATATGTTGACTAAATGAAATATAGATATATATGAATTAGACTCGGTTTATATATATATATATATTAATTTTATTTCCACAACAAAGTAAAAGATGAAAAAAGGAGATGGCTAACCTTTAAATACACTTATTTATTAGCTGGTACTTTGGTTTTATTTTCTTATAGTAATCATTACTATATGAGGTCAAACAATGGCATCTTAATAATTTTGTAGGAACACTATCGGCTAAGGGCCAAAAACAAAAAATACCAATAAGTTATAAAATTAAATTATTAAGAAACAGAAAAAAGTGAACATAATACTTTAGCATAAATATTTTCATGTCTCCGTATTTATGTCAAAACAAATAATTTAATTTTACCAATTAAAAATATAAAATTACATCATTCAATCATATTCAAGCAATAGATATATTTATGAAAAATATATATCTAGAATTTATTAGTTTAACGTAAATCATGCATATACTGAAAATTCGTTAAAAAAATACTTTTGTGATAAATTAGAGTACACTAATAATCTCATTTATAACACAGAGTTGGCCATAAGAAATCAAACGAAGAAAACATGTTATTTATCAATTACCACTAAATGGATTACATTTTTTATTCATAAGGAATTTATACTATTATCACTTGCCAACTTTTTTAAACCAGACAAATCGCAAGCAGACAAATTGAGCTAATAAAAAGATAATATTATTTTTTCTTCTTTTCTTCTACTTTATGTTTCTTTTTCACTAAAGCAGACATAATTCGGGGCCTATATATTGTCTATTTCAATTCAATTATTAATAAATCAGTAAGACAAAAGAAATCAAAAGATGATAAACAGTACATAAGGTGGGTGGCTTCTCAATCTCTTCTCTGCAATAATGTAATATTCCTCTGTTTTAATTTGTATTATATATAATTTGCAAAAATTTAAAAAATATAAAATAAATTATACCTTGTGATTTCAAATTTATAATAAAATTTGTGTTATTATACATTTTTAAATAGGGATAAAATAAAAATATATTATTAGTTATTTTAAATATTAAATATATTATTTTAAAATATATTGATAAAAAGTAATATCGTATAACTTAAAATAAAAGAAATAACAGTAATCAAAAGTTTTTGGCACAATCATATGACAGTGTGAATAGTTAGACAATCTTGTCAAATATTCTCCTATTTTGGGTTGACAAGATTTTTATTTTGATAATTGTTTTTCCCTCATGCAATCAATACATAAATATATTAGTGTAAAGAACTATGAAGCATTATTGAAGCCCTTAAACTTAATTATCAGATTATAGTATGTCACGATCCAGACCGTCATGTTTGGCACCCACACTAATCCTCCGATGGGATAACCATTACTACAACCCAACTAAGCAACTCAACGATAAACTAAACATTTAAAGATACGAAAACAGGTTTAAATGTCTAAGAAAAATGGAGTTCCCAAACACTCCGAGAGTTAAACAAAACAACTACCAACATTTGCAGAAAACAACTCCTAGAACCTGAAAGTCAATGTGCCAAAACTCTAACGATCAACAAGTCTAAGGAAAAAGGGTGCAACCCAGAAAACTAAAACATATCTGCCTAATAGATAGTCTGAGTCCGAAAAGAATGAACTAAACAAAAGAGGACTCATGGCAGCCTGGAAGAACTGGCTCACCCTTGAATCCGGTCTCGATTAGTAACCGCCTGAAGATGCCATGTACTCAACAAAGAACGAACAAGTACAACATTAGTACATAAAACATAGTGTACTGGTAGGATCATGCGGCTACTCCCATAAGCACAATATACAATGAGCAATTACAACACAATAAGCATACATATACAGAATACAGTTCAGTCATCACTTTAGAACAACATACAATCTCCCATTATCAATGACAAGTAGACATAACCTAACAATCACAATGGTAATCTCATGGAACCTACACCCAAACTGTTAGTGTGTTGGAACGACACTCGATTCAATGTATGTGTCGGAATGTGACACCCGATCCAATATATGTATCGGAACGTGACACTCGATCCAATACATGTGTCGAAACGTGACACCCAATCCAATATATATGTCAAAACGTGACACCCGATCCAATGCATGTGTTGGAACGTGACACCAGATCCAATATATGTGTCGGAACGTGACACCTGTTCCAATCAGCACAACCACAATCACATCACACCCATAATGAACAATACTCATAGTCATACAATCAAGTAATGGGTTCATGACATGTAATCATTCATATACATAAACTCATTTGCATTAGATTCGGTTCACATTCATTATTCTCATACATGCATGCATACAACGAAACAATTACCGGCATATATCACACAAACAGGAAATCAAACCATCACCTACCTCAAAACCAAGCTTGAATCCTTCTAAGACACTTGAGTCTTCCCTTTCCAGATTCTTTCCACTTATTCTTGGTCTACAAATGAGTAAGTTAACGCAAGGATCAATAATTAGGGTCTAATTTACCTGGATTATAACAACCCAATAACCCAAGACCAAACCCATGATCCTAAGATGCAGCTAGGGCTTTTCCCCACCATCACCTTCAGGCTCCTCGCCCACCTTGTGGATGCCCTCTATCATTATTACCGTTGCCCGCGGGTACTACTGCTCTAGTCTGCTACTGCACGGATTCAAACATGCACGGATGGGGACAATATCTCCTCATATACCCAGGTTCTCCATAATTATAACAAGTGCGGTCAAAAGATGGCATGCTGCCCACCGAAGGTGCGACTCCCTGACTATCCTCAATAAACTTTTGTTGTGGAGTTCCCGAGTAACTACTTGTAGAAGCGGGCAAATGATGACTGAATTGGCCGAGCCAGAAGTGTCGGCCTACCTGAATCTTTGGAGTAAGAACCATGAAAGTTACCTGTGCTCTTGGGCTTCTTATCCAAAGCCTTGGACTACCCATCACATTTAACTTTTTGCACTTTCTTCATAAAATTTGTCACCTCATTCAAACTTTTCCCTGCAGAGGTCATGTGAACAAACAATACATATAGTTCGGGGCTCAGTCTCTTGACGAATAGGCGAATCCTCTTTTCCTCAGTAGTCACCAATTGTGTAGCACATCTAGACAAAGCATGGAACTTAACCTCATAAGCAGCTACAGACATACCACCCTGCTCCAAAGCCATGAACTCATCTTCTTGCGATCCTTCAAAGTTTGGGGTACATACTTTTCCAGAAACAAAACATGAAATTGTGTCCAAGTGAGTGGGGGTAAAACTGACGATCTGCATTCCACATAGGCTCCTCACCATGTTTAGCCTCACCCTGAAGTTAGAAGGTCACAAACTCTACTCCATGCTGATGTACAATACCCAACTTATGAAGCCTCTCATTACAATCCAAATGAACTCATAGGTGTCCTCACTCTCAGAAACATGGAACACATGCGGCTTTAACTTCAGAAACTTAGTCAATATCTCATGCTCATTACCAGTCATCACGGGACCTAATAAGGGACGGAAGAAGGCATTAGTGCCTAACACTCCATCTACCCTGGGAGTAGTAACAGTAACGGGGCGGTTGATCGAAGGTTGAGCAGCTTGCACTGCGGGAAGGACTCCAGGGCCGACCAACCCCTTCAGGAAAGACATGATCTATTGAGCTAACACTGGGTCTAAGGGAGGAACGCCAGTATTCCTAGCCGGTGCATCCTCTTCCTGTCCAACATCCCCCTCGTCCTCAATCTCCACAATTCTCTTCTACCTCTTCATGAGGTGCAAGAGGGCCCTCTTCCCTTGGAACATTCTCAGCTGGGGCTCCACCCCTGACGGGTGCCACTCTTCCCCTGCCCTTGTCCTTACCCCTTGCTCTTTCCCTACCCCTGCCTCGACCACGACCTCTGGTTGCGGACTCCTCAACTGGCTCATTGACGGGACCTACGAGCCTAACACTGTTGAATCGTGTGTTAACCATCTGCGGACAGAAGAGTGAAGGAGATTAGATACCAATTTGGATCACCAGACACCAATTGGAATAAAGTCATAGCACGAAAGGAGAGAAAATGACAAAAAGATTTCCTAAAGTCCTATATCCTCTCGAAGAAAAGTACAGACGTCTTTGTACCATTCCGCAAGACTCTACTAGCTCATTTTAGTACAAAGAGATCGACGAACCTAGGGCTATAATACCAACTTTATCACGACCTAGACCGTCGTGATTGGAACCCAGACTAACCCTCCGATAGGAGAACCATTACTACAACCCAACTAAGCAACTCAACAATAAACTAAATATTTAAAGATACAGAAGCAGGTTTAAATGTCTAAGAAAAATGGAGTTCCCAAACACTCTGAAAGTTGAACAGAACAACTACCAACATTTGCGGAAAATAACTCCTAGAACCTGAAAGTCAATGTACCAAAACTCTAACGATCAACAAGTCTAAGGAAAAGGGGTGCAACCTCGAAAACTAAAACATAACAGCCTAATAGATAGTCTGAGTCCCCAAAAAAATGGACTAAACAAAAGAGGACTCATGGAAGCTTGGAAGAACTGGCTCATCCTTGAATTCAGTCTCGATAAGTTATCTCCTAGCTAAGGTCAATCAGTAACCACCTGAAGATGCCCTATACTCAACAAAGAACGAGCTAGTGCATTATTAGTACACAAAACAAAGTGTACTGGTAGGATCACGTGGCTACTCCCATAAGCACAATATACAACGAACAAGTACAACACAATAAGCATACATCTACAGAATACAGTTCAGTCATTACTTTAGAGAAATATATAGTCTCCCATTATCAATGACAATTAGATATAATATAACAATCATAATGGTCCTCTCATGGAACCCACACCCAAACTGTTAGTGTGTCGGAACGTGACACCCGATCCAATGTATGTGTCGGAACGTGACACCCGGTCTAATATATGTGTCAAAACGTGACACCCGATCCAATGCATGTGTCAAAACGTGACATCCGATCCAATATATCTGTCGGAACGTGACACCCAATCCAATATATTTATCGGAACGTGACACCCGATCCAATATATCTATTGGAACGTGACACCCGATTCAGTCATCACAACCACAATCACAATCACACTCATAGCCATACAATCAAGTAATGGGTTCATGGCATGTAATCATTCATATACATATACTCATTTGCATTATATTTGGTTTACATTCCTTATTCTCATATATGCATGCATACAACGAAGCAATTACCGGCATATATCACACAAATAGGAAATCAAATCATCACCTACCTCGAAACCAAGCTTGAATCCTCCTAAGGCACTTGAGCCTTCCCTTTTTGGATTCTTTCCGCTTGTTCTTGGTCTACAAACGAGTAATTTAATGCAAGGATCAATAATTAGTGTCTAATTTGCCTGGATTATAACAACCTAATAAACCAAGACCAAACCCATGATCATAAGGTGCAACTAGGGCTTTTCTCCACTATCAACGTTAGGCCAAAACCCTCCCAGAACGATAATTAACCAAGAATCTAAGTTCTACGGATCTAAAAACGGATTAGGGGAGTACAATTCTTACCTTTAGCACTAAAAGTCGTGGAAAACTATTAAGAAATCGCCCTGGGTCGTCACCTAGCTCTTAAGAATGAAGTATTGCAGAAAATAAGGATTTTGGGGTTTTTCCCCGACTTATGTCGCGACTGGCCCGCTACAGTGGACCACATCCCGCCACAGCGGACCCACCCTGGAAGGAATAATCCCGCCCTGACAGCTTACACGGAGACAGAAGCTCAGAATTTGAGTTCCGAGCTCCCATTTCACAACACACCTTCAACCCTTGACGTTCAGAAACTACCCTTTCATGCCAAGATTAATTTCAAGAGTTCTACTCGCCCGAATTCGATTCTGTAAAGTCGTACGGGTTCCTTAACGTCTTAGCTATCCACTCATGTGATCAAATTCATAATTAGATCCCCCATTCATTACCAACTTTCCCTAGGCCATACCTAACTCAAATTCCGTCCAAATCTGGACTAGGCTACAATTTTTCAAGTCACTACTCAAAAGTTTCCTGACCCAAATTCTTTCCCCATTGGCTTTCCTATAACGACGGGAACATTGTTTTAACTATGGAGTATTATAATATTGGTGATGTCTATTTTGTATGTTTATTTGGAGAAAAGTTAGGAACCCTAACTTTGAGATCAAGTTAGTTTTCCTTATAAATAAACCCCTTCATTATAAATCATCTCTCAGGAAAAATAAGAAGTCTTCTCTCTACTAGTTCTTCTTTTTGTTATTTTATTGTTTTATGTCACGTTACATGTTGTAAATCTTACGAAAAACACTTTATTACGAACACTTTTATGAAATTCTCATTAACTTGAGGTGTGTCAATGACACTATCTTATCACGCTCTGAGCCTACACCTTATGACCGGAACTCAGAACCATTGTTGGTTCCAAGCGAATTCTTGGCCTGTTTAACTATTGAGCAAAAACTATACATACATGCAGAAGCTTTATAAGATGGATTTTGTCACGACCCGATTCTACACCCTGGAAATGGCCGACACTCGAGAACCATTGCTGGTCCCCAAGCGAACCCTCATCCTGGCATACTACAAGCGGAAAACCAACTCAAGCATACAAAATGTAACGACCCTAAAAATGAACTAGTGAAACTAGAGCCTCACATGTGAGTTTGGAGTCGAGAACTTAATGAAATGATTATATTTGAATTTGACCCAAAAAGTTCTTAAAAATGTGCTTCGGAAGTTACCGGAAACTTGTTTAGCT
>JAJOOR010042092.1:0-10348 GCA_036250505.1 Solanum acaule
TCTGCCCCGGCAGTCCCTAGTAAAACCCTCATAACTTTTTACTCTGATGTCGGTTTGATACGGGGTTTTGTGCGTTGCAAACTAGACTCGTAGGCCTTTGATTTAATGGGTGATAGGCCTTCTAAATATTTATATATTGGGAGAAAACATCCAAGACATTTGACCCAAATTTTAGAGAAATCTTTAAAAAAGAACTTACGATAACTTTCGCCAACTTTTATTTTGCCACTTACTTAACTTCAAAACTTGAGATACAACCCTTGAACACTTAAAATATGACATACCACATCATTTTTAATTTATTACTCACCCTCCTTGTCTTTCCACGAAGATACGAGTTAATTTAGACGTTTTGAAAAGTCAGGGTGTTACAATCCCCCTCAACCTGCTGAGCATGAGTCATAAGCCTAGAGATGTTCATATCCTCTAAAAGCATAGCATTCCTGCACTCTGTCTTCACCAAATGAGATACCCCAAACATAAACTTACTCATTTGTGCCCTTGGATCGGCAACCATGTGTGGAGCATACCTAGAGAGCAAGGTGAACTTAAGTCTGAATTCTTGGACTGACATTGTACCTTGCTTCAAATTCATAAACTCTTGCACCTTTGCTTCTCTCAACTCCCTCAGGAAGAACCTGTCCAGAAAAGCTCCAGTAAAACAATCCCAAATCACAGGAGCTCATCCTCACCCCTATTTTCCTTCCACTACGTGAACCATATGTGAGCCACATCCTGAAGCTGGTAGGATGCCAACTCCACCCTATCATTACCAGTCACTTGCATCACTCTAAAAATTTTCTTAACCTCATAAATGAAGTTTTGTGGATCCTCACCAGCCTGCGACCCTAGAAACTCAGGCGGATTCATCCGAACAAAATATCGAACCCTAGCTACAGCTGATCCACTATTAGTGTTTGCAGGAATTGGAGCCTGATGAGTGTTCCGGTTAGCCAAACTTTGAGCCAAGAGCTGAATTGCATTCCAAAATTCTACATATGCAACCTTATGGTTCGGGAATGGAGGAACTGCGTTAGCTTGCGTGCATTAGCATTCTGTGCGTAAGCTCTATGAGAAGGCATGATTTGAAACGCATAATGATGGATTAGAAATGAGAAGTTCGATCATACCTCACGCACAATAGGAATAGCAAGGAAAATGAAGTTTTTCGTAAAACACTTCGCAGCCTCCCTCTCATAGATGTGGTGCACTTCACACCCATGAAAAAGACTCTACTAAGTGCGGCTTTCAAACATCCTAGGACTATTAAACCTAATGTTCTGATACCAAGTTTGTCACGCCCCGAGGCTACCCCCTTGACGTAACATGGGACCTAGGATCACGAGTAACCCCAAGCTAACGTTGTGTCTAGCATATCATAAGCGTACTATAATAGTTACTGACTAAGAAATACTATGTGGAAGCTAAAAAAATAGATAACTGAAAGTGGGAAATACCCAACTAGTCTGAATGTATAAAACATACTAAGAGTTTAGTGATACTGAACAATCCCTCAAAAACTAAAGCTGAATCTACTACTATATATGTCTGACAAGCCTCTAACTGAATAGAGTTGTTGGGACATGCCCCCAGCTAACTCTAACAAAACTGAAATAAAAGACTGAATGTGAAAAACATGTCTATTTTCCTCGAAGTATGAGGACTCACAACCAAAATTGTTGAATACGGACCGATAAGTTGATCTAAGTGTGATCTGAATGCTGAGTACCTGAACCTATGTCATAAAAGGATGTAGCGCAAGGTATGTGTCAGTACTTGGAAAGTACTGAGCATGCAAGATATAGATAATAGCTTAACAGAACATATAAGTTGAACAAACCATAACTGAGCAATGATATAATATGAACAGAAGCATAGATACTGAAATATAATTGAAATTTGAGCTAAATGCAATGACCCAAGTACTAATCATGAACAAAACATGTTGGGACTGAATACTGAAGTATAAACTGAAAACCTGATCAAATGCACTAGAGTCTGACTGTGGGAGCTACTATTAATCGACATGAAACCATGTGAGCTAAACGTGGAGTCCGATGTATACGCCTGATCGAGAGGACCCAATATACCTTGGCAGGGGTATAAAGGCATGATTGCGTGATCACTAATTCTGATGCCTAACTGAGGAGACTTATTATCCTACGGGGTCACATAGTTCTGGGACTATGAGGGTACGTTGAACCCTAGTCCAACTTGGTGCCAATCCAATCCCAACTGAATATTTATATGACACAACATATAACTGAAATACTGGATGGCCCAAAATACTGATATGCAAATCTGAGAATGCACATTTATGTACTGATAGTGTAACATTCGAAATCTGGAGGAAAGATTTATGTTAATTCGCTCTGTGGTTTTTTGTTGTCTTGTCTAATCTAGTTATTTCTTTTTATTCGGATTGGATCTACCCATCTTATGTGATATGTAACTAGATCGTCAAACTCTTTCCCGCTATACCCAGCCGATTCTCAAGGACAAAAGGTATAGCATTACATTTTAAAAGACAAAGGAAAGCTAGGTCTCGCAAGTATAATTTATGAACTAAAAGAAATTATGCAACTAGGGTTCTGAGTTTCATACAAGGAAATAAGCAAACTTCCCAAGAAATAAGCTAATTTGATTTAGAATACTACAACAGCTAAATCACAACAAATATCTAAGGTTTTAGAAACCCTAGGTCTAAACAAGATATAGAGAATCAAGAATCTGACTCAATTCTAGGGACCTAGTGGATGAAAGGAACCCACTAGTGAAATCCCACATACCTGGTGACGAACCAAAGAAAATCTCTTGCTTATTCTTGAGGGGTTGATCAACTCTTTTTGCTCTAAGATTTGGTGAATAATCGTTTAGGGTAATATCTTACTAGAATATTAGGCTAAAACTGAGTAAAATGATGTAGTTTAGGTGTTAAACGACGTAGTTTATATGCCTGATGCATAGGGGAAAAGACCAAAACGACCCTGGCTTAACAGCTGACGAAGCCATCTACGGACCGTGGATTGACCGACGGTCCATCCTGGTTGGGCGTCGTTTGGCTTCAGAGAATTGGTGTTGAGGGTCACGATCCATGGTCCGTAGGTCCTGTCGTGGGTCGTGATTTTTTTGGGAATTCTGGGTGGAGTTGGGGTGACCAACCACGGACAACAGCTATGATCCGTGGTCCCATCCACAGGCCGTGGGTGGCCTCCATCGGTGGCACCTGCAACTTCTGAAAATCTTTATTTTGCCCTTTTTTGAATTTATGGTGTTACACAACTGAACCATACTAATTATCATCAGTGGCGGATCTAGGATTTTAAGGTTGTGAGTGCTCGAGTCAAAAATATAAAAAAAAAGACATGTTAAAAGTGAGATTCAAGCTCGGGTTTAGCAACACAAAAAGGGCCTTGAGCACCCACCCAAGAGTCAATGGACCAGTCAGATCATTTGGTCACTAAGTGTTCTATGTTAATTTAATACAAATGCCTCTTAATTTCTACACAGATATATATATTCCAAGATGAGTTTAATGGATGCTCGAGCACCCGGAGGACACTATGTGGGTCCGCCCCTGACTACCATGAACTGATTACCCAGAATGTAAACCCAATGAAGTTTGACCTGAACCTTGGTTGCTTTAACCACAAAGTTTTGACTTTCCCATCTTTCTTAAGAACATACACAACATTGGCTAACTAAGTCGGATACTTATTCACTTCGAGGATTCCTACCTCAATTTGCTTTGATATTTACTTTTTGATTTTCAAACTTAGGTTGGGTCGTACTTTCTAAGTTTTTGCTTCATGGGAGGACAAGACATATTAGCGGACAACCGATGGGCCACTATCAAAGTCATTAATCATGTCATGTCTACATAGGACCAAGAAAAAATATCCTTTTTCTTTTTCAAAAACTAAACGCAGTCCTTTTTCTCAACTTCTGGGAAATAGACACTGACATGGTTTTCTAGACTATCTCTAATTCCCCTAGGATCCCTACTTCTCCTTCCTCTAAGTTTTCCTTGGACTTGGCTCAAATTGCTTGATTTTTCTGACAAATTCACTGGATACTTCACTTTCTACTACCTCCTCTAATTCACTTATATTATATTGTGTAGTGTTATTATGTGTCAAAATCTCAGATTTCAACTTTTTTAAATTTTGGACCAGCAGTTCAAACGCCTAATGATGTAAAATTAGTTGGCTATAAATAAGTTTTTGTACCAAAAAGAAATGAGAGAAATTAAATTGTAAGATACAAAGCACGCCTTGTTGCACAAAAATTCTCTTAAAGACTCGGTGTCGACGATGAAGAAACATATTCACCGATTATGGATGCAATAACTTTTCGCTATCTCATTGATTTAGCTATACATGAAAATTTTGAAATACATTTGATAGATGTGGTTACAACTTATCTTTACGGTTCACTTGATAATGAAATTTATATGAAATTCCAAAGGATTTAAAATGCCTGAAGCATATAGTTTAAAATCTTGAGAAATGTATTCAATCAGATTACACAAGTCATTATATGACTTAAAACAATCAAGACGCATGTGGTATAATCGCCTCAATGAGTACTTGATAAAAGAAGGTTATATAAATGATGTCATTTGTCCTTGTATTTTTATAAGAAAATAATGTCAGAGTTTGGTATATTTGATGTTTATGTTGATGACATACATCTCATTGGAACTCCAAAAGAGGTCCAAAAGGCAATTGAATATTTAAAGAAAGAATGAGGATGAAAGATCTTGAAAAGATTAATATTTGTCTTGGTCTACAAATTGAACATTTAGCAGACATGGTCTTCATCTATCAATCTGCCTATATTGAGAAAAAATTGAAAAGATTTTACATGGACAAGACACATCCATTAAGTTGATTACTTGAAGTGAGTAAAGATTCGTTCTAACCTCACGAAAAGTATGAGGAACCTCTTGATCTTGAAGTACCATGTTTTAGTGCAATGGGTGCACTTATGTATCTTGCTAATGCTATAACATTGTTAATTTGTTAACAATATATAGTTCCTCCACTACACGAAGACATTGGAACATAGTTAAACATATATTGCGATATATAAAGGGGACCAATGATATGAAACTATTTTATACTAATAAAGATGGTGCAGATCTTGTTGGCCATGTAGATGCAAGTTATTTATCTGATCCACATAAAGTTCGTTATTAAACAAGCTATTTGTTCACATACGGAAGTAATTCTATATTATGGCAATCTACGAAGCAGTCCATTGTTGCTACATCTTCAAATCATGTTGAGATAATAGCTATTCATGAAGCAAGTAGAGAAAAGGGGGGCTTTATAAAAGGAGATAGAATGATACACATTTCACTAGAATTATTCTTTACACATGATCTCCAAAAGAATGGTGATATTGATGTACAACAAATTCGTTCAAGTGATAATCCAGCAAATTTATTCACAAAATCTTTACCAGCCTCAACTTTTGAGAAGATGGTACACAAGATTGGAATGCAAAGACTTCATCATCTGAACCGTGGTTTTTATGGGAGGGGAGTAAAATACACGCTGCACTTCTATTTTCTTACTCTAGATTTTGTCTCACATGATTTTCCTAGCAAGGTTTTTAATGAGGCAACAAACAATTGTGTATTTAAAGATATATGTACTTTTTTTTCTTCACTAAAGATTTTTTAGTTATATTTTAATGAACATATTATCAATCAAGCATAGACATTCAAGGGAAGTGTTATGAAATTATGAATGGCATAGTAGACGTATGGATAGTGTGTGGGATTGCCATGTTAAGAGTATGGAATAGTCATGGTAGAAATGTACAACTTGTGCAAGTATGAATAGCTTATGAATGTCATAACTTGCCTTGTGTATATGACCTAAAAATAGTCTCGTTATTCACTATGAGAAATGAACAAGAAGTGAAGTAACATACAGTCTCTCTCCTCCCTTTTCTTATTGTTAATTTTAGCTAATTACTTTTTATTATATAACACAGGGGCGGAGCTACGCTGAAGTAAGGGTGGTCAGCCGAACACCCTTTGCTGGATAATTTAACTGTGTATATAAGTAAAATATTCTCTATTATTTGAATATATTCATAAATGAACACTCTTAAAAACAAATGGGTCTGGTAGTCTAGCGGTAAGCATGTACATTTGTGACTCTAAGGTCCTTGGATCAATCCTAGCTTGATGCATTTTAACACAATTTTTTTTTAAAAAAAAAAAAGAAAGAAAGAAAGAAAGAAAAGAAATAAACATAAATAGTTATTTTTTATTTATAGCCTTAAATTTTATTACACTTCATTCACTAAATTTATTAACCTAATAATTAAGATATTATTGTTTCTTTATATTCAACTTGATAATTAAGATATTATAGTTTCTTTATTTTTGTATTCATATTAAGTGAATTGTTAGAGTATAACATAGTTTTAAAAATTGTGTTTAAAGATAAAATTAAATGTTACTTTTCACTATCATCCTTTTGATTATTTCTAAACTATTCTTTTAGAAAGTGTAAAATAGTTAAGAATCACATTAAAAGGAAGGATAAATATGGAGAAAAAAAGTCTCAATTATTCCTTTGAACTTTAAAAAACTCACTTATTTTGAATTATGAAAAAAAAAAAGTTTCAACAATTCACTTAATATGAACTAGAAAGAGTGAATTGAACTAATAGCTGAAATTGTTTTTCTTGACTTTTTTCCGTTAGTTTTGATTTATACCATTGATAATTTTATATTTTATATTTTCATATGATTTAGTTAAATGATATGTAATTTAATTTTAAATTTGGATGCCCCCACTCATCAGTAAAAAACAATGTTTTGTGCACCCACTCATCAGTAACAAAAATTGGTTTGTGCACCGGCTCATCAGTAAAAAAAAAATTGTTTTGTGCACCCACTCTGCTAAAAAAATGTACTCACTCTTTTAAAGTTTGAACACCCTTGATAAAATTTCTGGTTTCACCATTAATATAACAAGTTGTCACGACCCAGACCGTCGTGAGTAGCACCCACACTAAACCTCCGGTGGGAGAACCATTACTACAACCCAACTAACCATAAAACTACACAACTAAATCAACTAAGGCATTTAAAGTTACGGAAACAGGTCTAAATGCTAAGGAAAAGAAATAAAGTTCCCATAAACTCCAAAAGTCTAAAAAAATAAATGCGGAAAATAACGCCTAGAACCTGAAAGTCAATGTACAAAAACATCTAAGGTTCAACCATAAGTCTAAACAAGAAGGGGTACAACCCCAACTAACATACGAATAACTAGCTAGAAAGTCTAAGTCCGAAATGTGGACATAAACATAAGAGAACTCATGACGTCCCGGAAAAACTGGCTCACCCTTGAATTTGAAACGATCACTGATCTTCTAAACGAGGTCTGTCAATAGCCGTTTGAAGATGTCATGTACTCAACAAAGAAAGAGCAAGTACAGTAACAGTACACAATCACGATGTACTGGTAGGATCACGCAGCTATTTCACTAAGTGCAACATACATAAGCCATTATAACATAATAATAACATGCATACACCGAACATATACAATATCAACATCATTTACGAACAACATACAATTTCAAAATTCTCAAGATATACAATTGTGTCAAGTCAATGGTCCTCTCATGGAACCCACACCTAAACTGTTAGTGTACTGGTTTGTGGTATCCGATCCAATGTTTATGCCGGAATGTGGCAACCGATCCATGTTTATGTCGGAACATGGCAACCGTTCCCATTTAGTGTGTCGGAACGCAACACCCGATCCATTCAACAAGCCATAAATCACAATCACAAGTATATTCTCAAAATCATACAATAAAGTCATGAGTCATGACATTCATCATTCATCTATCCTCATTTACAAGTAGTGTAATCAATAATCCAACATTCGCATACATACATGTATTATAATGAAGCAAGAACAAACATACATCACACAACATGAAATCACAATCATCACCTACCTCAGACAAAGCTTGAATCCCCTAAGAAACTTGATTCTTCCATTTCCGTATTCGTTCTGCTTTTTTTTTGTCTACAAACAATTAATATAACACGAGAATCAATAAACGATGTCTAATTACCCGGATTACAATCAACTTTAACAACCCTAGATCAAACCCATGATCCCAATATCCAAATTAGGGTTTTTTCCACCATAAATTTCAAATCAAAACCCTCCCCTATCAATAATTACCCACTAGTTTACGTTCTACGGATCGAAACATGGATTCGGGGAGTTAAAACCTTACCTTTAGCCTCAAGAATGGTGAAAAAGGGTCAAGAACTCGCCTGGGGTCGTCTCCTAGCTCTCAAAGTTGAAAAGTGCAGAATAAAACGGTTTTGGGGTTTATTTTCGACTTAATTTGCAACTGGCCCGCCACAGTGGTCCTCACCCCGCTACAACGGTCCTCTCTGGCGGGAATAATCCCGCCTTAGCGGCTTGCACAGAAACAAAGAGCTAAATAAAGAATTCCAAAACCCCCATTTCACAACACACCTTCAACCAATGACACTCAGAAACTACTCGCCCGTTCACGCTAAAATCAGTTTCAGGAGTTCTACTCGCCCGAATTCAATTTCGTAAAGTCATACGGGTTCCTTAACGTCTTAGCTATCTACTCATGCGATCAAAATCATGATTAGATCACCCAATTGCTACCAAATTTTCCTAGACCTTACTGACTCCGATTTCGTCCAAATTTGGACTAGGTTGGGAAATTCCAAGTTACTACGAAAAAGTTTTCTGGCCCAAAATTTTTCTCTGTTGGCTTTTCTATAACGACGGAAACCGGTCGTTACACAAGAGTAAATTATATTGAATAGAATAGAGGAAAATTGAGTGTAGTGCTTATTTATTAAAAAGTAAATCAAAGAAAATATCAAATATTGATATAATTAAATTTTAATATGATGATTTGAATATAATTAAATAAATTAAAAAATTGTTTCAAAAATTAAAATATAAAATAAAAGTGTATAAAATGTAAAATAAAATAAAGAATTTATTGTGTAAAAATGAAGAATATGACTAAGAATTTTATTGTGTTATTGTAATAATAAAAAAAAAAAACTTTATTTTTACACAATAGATTCTTTATTTCATATTTTAGACTTAAATATTTTTAATATAAAGATATGAACTAATATCAAGAATTTGAAATAATTTAAGAAATTATATTTTAGAACAAATAAGAAAAACTAATTAGTTAAAGAATTCAATTAAATTAAACTTGGGGCATCTTTGAACTAAAAACAAAGGTGGAGGGTATTTTTAGATAAAAAGGTGGAAGGAGGATTTCTCGTTGGTCGAGCTTTCTACAAAAAAAGCGATGCAAGAACGTATTCTTTTATCTAAGCTTCTTCCCTGTGCATTAGCTCCCCCCATCGTAGATGGTTCAGCCACGCCCGGTGCCACAAAATGATTGAGAACTACGACGGGGTCGAAATGCATTTTCTTCTTTGTATTCAATAAGTATTGCATGACCGAATAATTCAAGGAAGGGCGGACTGCGGGGAGGGTCCTTTTAAGTAGATGACTCGTCGGGCGGTCGGAGCGGGACTTCTTTGGGAAAAAGAACTTGAATAAGTTTGTTTTTCTGAAGGATATATTTGAGTTATTTCCAATAGGTTAGGGGTAATTCTTGATCCTTTTCCCAATCTCAAATCATATTAAATTTTTATAATTAAACACTGATTTTAAATTAAAATAATTATTTAAAAAAAATAAAAATACTCATAGCCAAATTGGGTCGGTAATCTTTTCGATATTTTATTTGGCAATAAAATAAAATAAATCGATATTCGAAGATTCATATTTCAAGTATTTAGTTAAGAAGATGCTAATCTACTCTTCTAGACTACTATATATATTACTCCATTCGTTCACTTTTACTTGTCATTTTCATTTTTATTTGTCACTTTTAATATATAAAAAAACAGACAATAATTATTTTTCCATATTTTACCATCAATATTAAATACTTATTTTACAAGTCATTTTTTAAGACATCATTTAATATGAATAGTTTGATAAAATACTTTTCAAAGTGTGATAAATTAAATTAAACGAAGGGAGTACCATATATATTCACTGATGATGATGAGGCCATTCTATATGGTCCAACAAGACAGCGATGCACCTGTTAACTCCTACTCTTTATTACACCAAACCTTTATTAGGTAGACTTGATACAATTGTAGGCTGCCAACCTACTCTTTAATAGATAATGTCTGTCTATGAGATGATATAATTTATAATTTATAAAAGATATATAATCTTAAAAAATAATTATAATTTGTATTTGTATAATT
>JAJOOR010042093.1:0-11776 GCA_036250505.1 Solanum acaule
CTATTTCTCGTTAATTAATGTTGAATGTACTTCCGCGACCGATGAAGTGTGATGACAAGTTTGAGAGGCTTGTTTGGGGTTCCTTCGGGTTCCTCATTCGCCATGTCACGTCTAGGCCCTAGGCTTGGGTCGTGACAGGTAGTCTTGATCCTTTTCTAACTTTTCATTCAAGGAGCCAATTCAAAGGTGATTTCAAAGTATGAAAAATCTATGGTTTTACTCAATCTCATGGGTTCTTTCATCAAACGTTTACAAATGGTTTCTAATGAGAAATTATGATTGTATTGGTGTTTAATTGATGATTTATGTTGAAAATACTCAATGAACCCATGATTTCTCTTAATTCCTAAATTGTGCCTTATGAAGTGGGTTTGATGATCATGATTTAATATGGATGGATTATGCCTAAATTGATTTAGATTGTTAAATTGAATCATTATACATGCCTTAATTATAGTAAATTGTTGGTGTGTTGGTGACTTTTGATTATGGCCTTGAAAGGGCAAGTTATGACCTAATTACATGTTGAATTAGAATTGTGCTAGTGATGTTGATCCACTTGAAAGGTGGAGGTGTTTACTTACTATGTATATTGTGGTATTGAATTCATGGATATCTTCGTTGTACCTCTATATGTGAAGGATCTATGTGTGATCATGAAGTAAAGTGTGTGTGTGATTTCAATGAATGTATAATGATCATATTTAGAATGAAAGTGTGTTATGATTGAATGTTATCTCTCAATTAACACCAATGAATGATGAGGCTTTATGTGAAAGGTCATTCTCACATACACACACTCATGAATGAACAATGAATGAAGTTCTATGATAATGTTAATGATGATGAGTCCATTGAAAGGCTATTCTCAATTGTACTCTAATGAATAATAATGACTTGTTGTGAAATGAATTTCTCATAATAAGGGGATTCTTAGGTGAAAGACTATTCTCATCTTTGAATCTATGAGCTTTCCAAGGAATGAATGAATGTTGGGTTTGGGATGGATACCCTCACGTGAGTTGAGGTGGGGTATCTAGTAGAAATATCTTATCTTATAATAATGAATGAATGTAATTAATGTAAAATACTCCGTGGGGAATAATGCTAAGCACCGAGTGGATATGGATTGAGATTGTTGCTCATACGTGAGTTGAGGTGGGGAACTTAGTAGCAATCTCTTGAGATGGAAATTCATACGTTAGTTGAGGTGGGGTATCTAGTAGCAATCTCCCTATCCCATAAATATGTGCCCACATAGGTCTAGCTAGTGGATCCACTTAAGCTAAAGAACAATGGTCCTAGCTTAGGTAACTAGGAATTCCTTATCCGGTGAGGGTGACACCGGGATTCCATGAATTGCTCACATGGTCTATGTCAGTGAAGGCTTACCCCCACAAAGAATGTTAATGAACTATCGCTTCTTAAGGATGTACTACTTAGTGTGGGTGTTGGTATGGGACACCATCTATGCATTGCACAAGTAGGCATTTGAGAGAGGTCATGGTGTGTTCTTTATAATGTTAATGAAATGAATGGGCTCTTATAATGACATTTATTAGAATGGTGATCTAATGTTTAATGAATGAAGTTGCTCTTAATGTAATGAAGCTAATGAAGAATGTTGACTCTTATATGTTTAAATGTAAAGATGCATGCTATACTTGGTTTGTATCATGAGTTACTTCCTTGTTATGACTTGTTTCATATGAATGTGCCTTGTCTATGGTGACTTCAAGGGAGTACTTAGTGTGAGTAGTAGTATGGGATGCTACTTGCACATTGCACAAGTATGACTTAGAGTTGTCTTAGATGTTGGTCTTAATGATATAATGTGATTCGTGTGATGTTTATGTTTCTTAGATTCTTTATTGTGTAAAGGTGGAAAGGACGAATAGTAAGTTCACTTTTGGTGATCTTAATGTGGTACCTTGGTGTGGATGGTGGTATAGGACGCTTCCATACATTGCACAAGGTATAACATGAGGGTTGCTTAAGGTGAAGGTAAAGGTTTACATGTGATTTTGTTCGAGTGTGAAAAATGTGACTTTCATGTTGGTTGTGACTTATGTTATGCCTCTTTTATCAATGTTCACGAAGTTTTACTAAAATGGCATATATCAAGACTTTCAAACAAATGTCCTTTTTAAGCATGTTTTTGCATGTCTATCATACTTAGTACTTATGTGCTAACCCATATTTTCTTTACCTTTATGAAGTGTAGGGATTGGCACTCAATTTGATCCTTCCTAGTCAAGCTTGGAATAGAGTTCTCCAAAATATTTGGGGTATGTCCTCTTAGATCGAGGACAAAGGACTTTTATTGTTCTAGTTCTTTTATGTTTTAAGACTATTGTTAAGACTTCGATTGTAAAGGGCCGTGACCCTATTTTGTTAAAGATTGTGTCTAATTTGGCCATGTGAGATATAGACTTTCGCTTGTGTTTAAATGTTTTTGAATGATAGATTGTATGGCTTTTTGAATAAAAAGTTTTAATTCCGTACTATTTCTATTACCTATACGATGAATGAATGCTATGAGGCTTGTATAAGACCCTTCGGTGTCGAGTACACCGTGTTGCTTTTGAGGTATAGACTCGGGTCGTGACAGGTCTGATATGCCTATAGTGCGTCATCGAGCTTTCGAGACCAATCAGTTCTGTTGGCATTCACTGTCTTAGCCACTATGCTTTTGATCTCCCAGTTTGACCCTTCGACCTGGCCACTTGTTTGGGGATGATATGGGGTTGCTACTTTGTGTTTCACCCCATACTTGCTTAATGCAGTGGAGAACCACTTGTTGCAAAAGGGGGATCCCCCATCACTAATAATCTTCCTAGGAGTGCCAAATATCGCAAAGATGTAGCGTTTCAAAAATTGGACAATGCTTTTTCCTTCATTGTTTGGAAGTGCAATAGCCTCCACCCATTTGGAAACATAATCTACAGCCACCAAGATATATTTATTTCCAAACGAGCTCACAAATGGACCCATGAAATCGATTCCCCAAACATCAAATAGTTCCACTTCTAAAATAGAAGAAAGGGGTAACTCGTGCCTTTTAGACACTCCACCTTGCTTCTGACATTGAGCGCATTTCTTTACAAATTCATGCGTACCCTTGTAGAGGGATGGCCAGTAATATCCACTTTGGAGAACTTTAGCGGCTGTGCGCACACCGCTATGGTGGCCTCCAACTGGAGACACTTAGAATTCCTACCGTTTCTTCTTCCGAAACACACCTTCTAATGATATGATCTGCACACTCTCGAAACAAGTATGGTTCATCCCAAAAGTACTTTTTAACATCGAACATGAACCTCTTTTGTTGGTAGAAGTTCAGCTCATCCGACATTAGTCTGCACACAATGTAATTTCCAAAATCTGCATACTAGGGAGTTTGTTTGAGAGATATTGCAAACATTTGTTCATCGGGGAAGGAATCGTCTATGTCAACCTCAGGTTCATCATTCTCCTTGCCCTCCAACCTCGATAAGTGGTCAGCCACCTGGTTTTCGCAGCCTCTTCTATCTTTGACCTCAAAGTCAAATTCTTGTAATAGTAGCACCCACATTATCAACCTTGGTTTAGCATCCTTCTTTGCCATCAAGTAATGGAGTGTAGCATGATCAGTGTGAACAATCACTTTAGTGCCTAACAAGTACGCCCAGAATTTCTCAAATGCATAGACTATGCAAGCAATCTTGTTCAGTGACGGTATAGTTACGTTGAGCACTATTTAGACTCTTGCTTGCATAATAAATTGGGTGAAAAAGTTTGTTGCATTTTTGCCCCAATACCACCCCTAATGCTGTGCCACTAGCATCACACATTACTTCGAAAGTTTCAGACCAATCAGGGCAGATAATGACCGGAGTGGATACTAATTTTTCTTTCAAACATCGAAACGCCGCCATACAAGTGTCATCAAAATAAAACTTCACTTCCTTCTCCAAGAGTTTGCATAGGGGTGTGCAATCTTTGAGAAGTCCTTGATGAACTTCCAGTAGAAATTGGCATATCCCAAGAGGCTACGAACACCCTTCACTGAAATCGGCGGAGGTAGTTTCTCAATCACCTCAATTTTTGCCTTATCGACTTCCAATCCCTTTTGTGACACCTTGTGCCCAAGAACTATGACTTCCTTCACCATGAAGTGGTATTTCTCCCAATTCAGAACCAGGTTTGTTTCCACACATCTTTGGAGTACTTTCCCCAAGTGTGCCAAGCATTATTCAAATATAGCCCCTACGACTGAAAACTCATCCATGAATAACTCCATAGAGTCTTCTACCATGTCCACCAAAATGGATAACATGCAACACTGAAATGTTGCCGGGGCATTACATAGCCTAAATGACATTCTTTTAAATATAAACGTTCCATAAGGGCAGGTGAAGGTGGTCTTCTCTTGGTCTTCCGGCGCAATAGAGATTTGGTTGTAATCGGAGTACCCATCTAAAAAGCAGTGCCATCCCCTTTATGATAGCCGGTCTAACATTTGATCCATAAAAGGCATTGGAAAGTGATCCTTTTTAGTCCACGAATTGAGCTTTCGATAATCCATGCTTACTCTCCACCCGGTCACCGGTCTAGTCAGCACAAGCTCCCCCTTTGCATTTGGGACTACGGTGATGCCTCCCTTTTTCGGTACACATTGCACCGGGCTTACCCATTTGCTATCCGCAATAGGGTAGATCACACCTGCGTCCTACCACTTGATGATCTCCTTTTTTACCACTTCTTGCATTGGTGGGTTCAATCTCTGCTGATGCTCAACACTAGGCTTACAATCATTATCAAGCTAAATTTTGTGAGTACAAATACCGGGAGGAATGCAGACTATATCAGTGATGGTCCATCCTATAGCTTTTATATGCTTTCGCAACACTTCAAAGAGTAATTTCACCTACCATTCAAGAAAGTCAACTACAATGATCACCGGTAAAGTGTTATTTGCCCCCAAGAAAGCATATCAGAGATGAGAGGGAAGAGCTTTCAATTCTAGATTTGGTAGTTCTTCTGTTGATGGCTTTGCGGGAAGACTCTCTCTATTTTTTAGGTCAATATCCAACTTAATTGGAGTCTTTAAATACCCTCCTAATCCCGACAAGGCAGCTACTACTTCCTCATAGCCCTGAACTTTGGATTCATCATAATTAGCAAGTACAGCTTCAAGGGGTTCATTTATGCACATCAAATGGCTTACACTAGCTACCGCCTCATCAATAACATCATCAGTAGACACCATATGAATATCACTAGGGTGTTTCATGGATTTACAAATATTAAATGTTACTTCATCTTCGTTCACCTGCAACTTCAATTTTCCACTTTCAACATCTACCAATGCTCTCCCGCTTGCCAAGAATGGCCTTCCCAAAATCATGGGTATTTCACATCTATTTCACATTCTAAAATCACAAAATCAGCCGGAAAAATGAACCGATCGACCTTTACCAAGATGTCATGAAGTATCCCCACAGGATGTTTGATTGAGCGGTTTGCCATCAGGAGTCTCATTGTGGCTGCTTTCGGTTTACCCAACCCAAGTTGTTTGTATATCGCATAGGGCATTAAGTTGATGCTTGCTCCCAAATCGCTTAAAGCTTTAGCGAATTGGAGCATGCCTATGGTGCAAGGAATAGTGAATGCCCCGGGATCTTCTCTCTTTTTGATCATCTCCTTAGTCATAATTGCACTACAACTATGGGAAACTTCAATTGTCTCAAAATCCAAACTCCTCTTCTTTGTGACCAAACTGTTTCATGAACTTGGCGTATCCCGACATTTCCAATAATGCTTCCACAAGGGGGAGGTTGATTGATAGTGTCTTGAACATTGACAAGAACTTCTTGAACTTCTTATCTTCATTTTTCTTCTTTAATTGTTGGGGAAATGGTGGAGGTATTTTGGGTAAAGGTTGCATGACTTTTGGAATTTGAACGTGCTGGTCCACTTCCTTTTGTTGTTCTTTGGCAATGTTTTGATGAATAAGCAACTCTTGTTCGTCCATGCCTTCACCCTCTTCATGCTTTTGAGCATCTTCATTTCCCATCACATTACCTATTGCCATCTTTCCGCTATGAGTAACTACAACCAACCCTCTATCGTCACATTCCCTTGTTCTCTTTGGTTTCAACTGAGCTGATAATAAACTCAGTTGTCCTTCGAGTATCTTGATGGCACCGGCATGAGAGTTTACTCTACTGTTCAATGATGAAAAGTCATCTTTCATCCCTTTCAATAAATCATTCGAACCTTCAACTTTGTCAAGTATGTGTGACAACAAGTCATTCACCCGAGGACTGCTTGCACTCCCTTTTGATTTTGGGCTTTCACTTGAGTGAGTATGGTTCTCCTCATAATCATCTTCCCTTCTCCAATAATCATTTTTCCCAGCCCAATCTTGATAGTATCTCTTGTTTTCTTCTCCCTTATGATAGTTCTAACCTTGATTCCTGCTTCGTTGTAGATAGCATGGGTAGAAACCCTCCTCATACCTCTTGGAGTTTTAACCTTAATTCTCCCCCTGCCTTGAGTTACCGGAAGAAGAACCCTCCTAAACTCTAAACACTCCACATGTCCCCTTCGTGTTCTCTTGTATAACTTCCATGTGAGTCAACATCTTTTTGATGTTCTCATCCCTCTCTCTCTCTCTTTATCAAGTTCCTCTTGTGTTAATAGAAAATGAAAAAGAGAGACTTGATCCTCTTGGGTGGACCATGCTTGGTTTATCCTAGTCATGTCATCCAGAAGAAACGAAGCTACCTCAAATGGTTGTAACATTATTCCTCCTCGTACCAATTGATCAGCCACTTCTTTATTAACCAAATCTAGACTCCGGTAGAAATATTGAAGTAACAAATCGTTTGGTAGCCCATGAGTTGGGTATTTAAGTAGGAGCTTCTTGAATCTCACCTATGTTTTATGGATGGGTTCCCCCTCCCGTCGCTTGAAACTTTGAATTTCGTCTCTAAGTTTCATCATCCTTGATGGAGGAAAGAATCTTGTTTTAAATGCTATAACTAGCTCCTCCCATGATGTTATGGAATTGTTTGGTAACTCGCCTAACCATTTATTAGCTTCTCCTGTTAAGGATAGTGGAAATAACCGCAGCCGAATTGACTCTTGAGACACATTTTGAATGAAAAAGGGCTGCAAACATCAGTAAAGTTTCTCACATGCTTATGTGGGTCTTCGTGATCTAGCCCTCCATATAGTCCTTCTCATTTGGAGAAGATGAAGAGTTGTGCTAGTGATTTCAAACATCGCATTCTCCTCAGTCTTTAGGATGAAAATTGCACCCATCCTACTCGATTTAGCTGGGTTGTAGATACTATTGATGTCATCTATACCCTCTCGATGACCTGCTTGGCTGTCATTCATCTCTTCCTTACTCATGTTCACTTCTACGTAGTCCAACCAATACCTACACAAAGTAGCCGAAACTACTTCAACTACAGCCAATGAATTTGAAAGTGTCAAATCTTCAATCAAAGAATTCTAAGTAATGTTACTCCCCGGCAGCGACGCTATTTTGATGTTTGATGTAATCAAAGACACAACTTCCAATTCAAGTGTTAACGATCACGTGTAGTAATATAACCCAACCGAGGGTTGGAATCATTCCCATAGGGTGTACTTTCAAATTCAATAATAAAAATACAATGACAATCTCTTCAATTAAACAATTATTGCACAATTAATGTTCAAATCTCAAATTTTGGGTTTTAACTACCAATCCAAATTTACACTTCAACACAAGAAATTGAATATTAGAGTAAAACTTGGGGAATTGATCAGCCAATTATTGAATCTCAACAAAATGGGTAAACATTACTGCTCATAATAGGATAATTTGTTGTGGGTGGGTCGAACCATATATAAAGTAACTTTATCTCGAACAATTACCTTTTCTATGTTGAATTCTCTCGAACTACAACACCAATCAAAAGAGGCCAAGCTCTTTACCCTCATCAAATCCACTCTCTCGAGCTGGATACAAAGGAAGGGTCACTTGTTTCACTCTAACGAACCGAAACCAAGGAAACCCACTACAAAGGAAGGGTCTTCTCTCTCAAGCAAGTGCACAACACTGAAGTTGATACATGAAGTAGCATAATTCAACCTCGAAACACAACAACAACTTAGACCCACTTCAAATTAACACCATTCTTTGCAATTAACATACACCCACTAAGTAAATTCAACAATTAGCTTCATGATCAAAACCCCAAGAAAAAGGGTTTTAGCCACTCATTTTAAAAATAAGAAGATCAAAATCAATTATTACTCCCATAGTTGGGTACAAAATGAGAATTATAGATGAAAATCAATTGATAATCTCCTCTCTTACAAAATCTCTCTCAAAATCATGCTAAAAATCACTCACTAAACCTTTTGGTAGTGTTTTCTCTCTAAGTAATTCTTTTCTCACTTTCTGAATGAATTTCTCTCTCTAGCCAAAACTAATTTAAACAAGTCTGAAGTGTCACTACTAAGGACTATTTGGTGAAGTATGTCGGGTATCGCTGACGAATCGGCGAATCGCCGAATTGCCGATTGCTTTTCATCTCGCCTTCATTTTTTGCTTTGTCTTGGTCTGACTACTGTGACTTTAGGCGATCTAGGTCGGGATCGCCGAATGACTCCGCGATTTTCCCTTTATCCTTCCATCTCTCCCATCAGCACTTGCTTGAATCTTCTTTCGTACTTTTTGGCGACCTGGTTGTCCTTCACTAGATCGGCGATACGCCGAATGTAGTTGTTGCTCGTCAAATTCGCCCCCATTTTAGCTCCTACATTTTGTAACTTTAGGCGATATCTTGGTGATTTGGTGATTCGCCGAATGATATTGGCAATTCACCGAATAACATCATCGATCATCAAGTCTTCATTTCTTCATTCCTTTAGCTTTCTTTGTTCCTTTTTGCCCAATAGTGTCCATGCTTTGTCTCTAACTCCAAATACATGAAACTCAAGGGTTTTCATCAGTTATTGAGATAAAATATGTATTTGAGGACACTAAATCTATAAAAAATAAAGCCCTAAAAGAGACCAAATCATGGACTCATCACTCACCGGATTTTATTTGCCACCAAATATTGTGTTCTACCTCTTCTCTACCCTCCACCATTTTTTTCCAGCTATGGGAAGCCCCTTTACTCATAGCCAACACGGGATATTGTTTCTTGCAATATTTGTTCCACATACATGTACTCCATAGTGAAGTTGAGGTTCTGAAATTCCACCATAACTTACTATCTAGCGCCTTTGATACATCATTTAATGATCTCATCCCTATTCCTCCTTCCAATTTGGGGTAGCATAACTCCTCCCAAGCTATCCAATGTTTCCCTTTGTGTCCTCCTAATTTACTCCAGAAAAAATCGGCAAATAGCTGCTATAATTGATTCATCACTATCTTAGTAGGATTTATTGCTGAGAGAAGGAACAATGGCATCGATTGTAATACACTAGTAATTAGAATAAATTTCCCCCCACATGACAACAATTTATTTTGCCAAGACAATAGTCTCTTTTGTATCTTCCTGAGCAACTCTTCATAATACCCATTTCTCTTTCTTCCATAAAACATCGGGCATCCTAGATATGTGAAAGGAAAATTTCCTTGCCTAATCCCCGTAATTCTCCTTAATCGCATCGCCACAATCAGTGGTGTATTTTCGTGTAGATAAAAGAAACTCTTATTAAGATTGATCAATTGACCCGAAATCTTCTCATACTCCGTTAGTATCCCATCATTTTCCTAATTGAATCCTTCTGGCCTGAGCAAATAATATGGTATCATCTGCATAATATAGATGATTTTTTGGTGGATTCCATTTAGGCATGCCAAACCCCTTGAACATTGAATCCTCGTGAAGTTTGTTTAAACCCCTTGCTAAAACTTCCGCTGCAATAAAATAGAAAAAGTAACTATTACTTTCTGTTTCTCTAACTTTTTCTTGAAGTTGATTTTTTTTTGGAATATAATAATACTGATATATTATGTAAATAATTTAATTATGATTTAGCTAAAAGAACAATTTCAATTTGTTTTAAAAAAAAATGATTTCTTGTACAAAAGTTTATCATTATCCTTATTTTACAGAGATGATGAGAAATGATATTTGATACCTTGAAAATATTGTTAGATACAAACATGTACTAAAAACTAATCCTTTTATTTCTTGATATTACTCCTAGTTTTCATTTCTTGAATTTGTTTTTCAAATTTTCATAATTATTGAATATTAATTCTTTAGTTGCCTTCATTTCTTTTGTGGTTGCATCAGAAGTATCAGGGAAATTTTTTCTTTATTGCTTTTTTCTTACTTGACAAAATATATCCATCTAGCTGAGATGAAACAATTATTTTCTTCCCTTTATCTTAGCAAAAGGGGGTTCATTTCTTATTGCGCGTAATATATATCTATGACTCTCGAATTATGTTTTTCTAAATTTGAAAATTCGATAGTAAAAGAAGTATATTGTATTTTTCAACTATCTCACAAAGTCTATTTTTGTCCTTTAATTTTTAAATCTTATAAACAGTGGCGTGGAGATAAAATTTTCATCAAGGGGTTCAAACAAACTAATCACACAAATTATATCCATAAATAAATGGATCGAATCAGATATAAAAATACCAGATAAAAAATACTTAATTTAGAGCACATATATCTAAAAACTTAACTAGATCAAACATAAATGGAGAATGGAAACATGAGGAGAGTCTTGGATGTTTCAATAATGAAATTGGAAATGACCAAAATAAAATAAAATATCAATTTTGATTCAAATAGACTAACAAAAGTCATCACATCGTAGAATGTATAAGAAAACATAGTGAAGCCTATCAAAATATAATTTTACAATTGAAAATGCAACTACCTACATCATTACAATTGTACTCTACGACGTTTCATATCTTGAAATGTCTTAATAATAGCATCATTAGAATTACTATCAAATACATCTTTTTCTAATAAAGGCACCAAACAACCACTAAAAAAATAATCAGTCATTTGACTCCGCAAGTAATTCTTGATAAACTTCATTGCCTAGAAATATAATGACCCGAAAAGTCATTTTTGGAAATTTTCTAAAATTTTTGTTTTACCCTTCTCGATAGTTGTCCTAGTCATTTTGGATTAGTTTGTGAAGTTGGTTAGAACATTTTGAATTACTCGTTTAACTACGATTATTTAATTAGGGGGTAAATTTTAAATAGTTAATTTTAGTAAGTGGTTAATGGGCCAAACCCATATTTTATTAAATACCCTATACCACTTACCCATATAAAAAGAATAAATTAGTAGTAAAATGAGGTAACTACGTTTGTCATAAACCCATAAAGATTTCTACTGTGGGGAGCACAAATACTCGGAGAGGAGGCGATTCCTTCAGATATGAATTTTTGCGTAAGAACCACTCCTGATAAACCTTATTTATGTTACATCTCTTACCAGATGAAAGCTTAAAAACTTTAAGAAGTAATAAAAAATCTAATGGTGAATTAGCTACTATAACTATGGAAATATTATATAAATACGAAGTAGCTATAAGAAATGAATTTAGTAGTATGACAACAGAAGTAGAAGAACAAAATAAAGAAAAAATAATAAATCGGAATCTAATGACAAAATTAGCAATATGTAATATGTGTTATATAGATGAATATACATGTGCATTTAGAGAATACTATTATAAAGGAACATATAGTACGGAAGAAAGTAAAGAAATAAGAAAATTATATTTTACAAAATTA
>JAJOOR010042095.1:0-11504 GCA_036250505.1 Solanum acaule
CCCCCCCCCCCCCCCCCCCCCCCCCCCCCCCCCCCCCCCCCCCCCCCCCCCCCCCCCCCCCCCCCCCCCCCCCCCCCCCCCCCCCCCCCCCCCCCCCCCCCCCCCCCCCCCATAAGAAATATTGAATTAGTAAAATTAATTTCAAATTTGAATAAAATAAATAAAAAAACAAACTAAAAAGACGATT
Organism: Solanum acaule; assembly: GCA_036250505.1. NCBI lineage: Eukaryota > Viridiplantae > Streptophyta > Magnoliopsida > Solanales > Solanaceae > Solanum > Solanum acaule. The sequence continues at coordinate 188 of JAJOOR010042095.1, forward strand.
TGTTTAAATATGAAACCACCTCTTACTTTTTTGAATTCCAATAATAAAGGCACAACTTACCCATTTATCCATTTGTTTCCTTCCTTCTATAATTAATAGGAGAGGTAAAAGGTAGATTTCATTTTTAAAAATTAAACAGAATTTATATGAATTAAACAATTTATTTTAAAATTTCAAAAAAATACAAAAATAAAACAAACTGAAAAAATGATTTGTTCAAATATTTAAAAATTTAATTCAAAAACTTTTAAATTTGGAAAATTTTTAAAGAATTTATTTATTGATTTTTCTACTTCACGACACTACAAGGGGTTGTTATTAGGATATTTAACTATTTTAAAAGAATAAAACGTAAAGAAAAAACCCGCTAATGAAGGGTATTTAACAACTTCAACTTTTAATCTTTATTTATATAATAAATAAGGTAAAGCCATTGACATTTTTTAATATGGATAGGGGTTAGGGGTGTGCAAAAATCGAACCGAAAATAGTGTTATTGGTTTATTGTTATTGGGTTATTGGACTAACGGGCTTTTAATGGTTTTATAAAAAAATATTATCGGGTTATCGGTTCGGTATTGATTTTTAATATTGGGTTATTGGGTAAACCGTAACCCATTAAGCCTAGTAATTTACTATATTTACTTGTACATAAATATTATATATTAATCTCAATACTTTACTAGTTACGGTCTTTATCCTTTAGCCTTCAATTCACACTTCAAAGTGACTTTTAGTTCACAACTTCACATTATACAACACGTCAAAATCTATAAAGTAAGAACCCTATCCTTCTTAATTTCTCTTTGTGTTACATTTGTATAGTTTTTTTATTACATTATTGTATTGTTGCGTCAAATTTATTAGAGAAGTCATATATTTATTTTATAAGTATTTTCTTATTGGTTAAACCGAAAATCGAACCGTTAAGGATCAAAACCAATAAATTGATAAAAAATCTCTTATTGGTTTGATGTATTTAAAAACCGAAAATCAATAAACTGAACCGATAATACATAAAACCGAACTGAACCGACTGATGCACACCCCTAATAGGGTGAGATTATTTATGCTTTTCAACAATTTAATAAATAAATAAATTAATTAAATAATGCTAAAAATTATAATTGTCAAATCTAGACGTTGAACTAAGTTTATATATTGATTTATTTACATAAATATTCTATTATAACATATCAAGGTGCTAAATGTTAACATCCTCTCAAATAAGCTTCAAAATATCATTCTATAATAAGTTAAATTTTGAAATTGTCAATAAATCAATATTAGTAATTATATTTATAAACTAACCACGCAACACGCGGGTACGTACACTTGTGAGATAGAATAATGAGTGAATAATGAGTTAAGAGGTTACAAGAGTTGGATAAAATTATAGCCACATTCTACCATTAACTCATGAGGGTAATGGGGCATATAGACCACTCAAATGTTGCACATCATATGCTACAAACGTATATCAGACATTTGGCATTTCTCATTGTATAATTATGCACTTTAAAATAAGATTAAAATGCTTAAAATTCAACAAGTAGTTTCTTATAATGAAAAACGTTGGTACAACTTGACCTTGTTGTCTCAGAAGTATCCCAACACTTTGACCTAAACCTAACAAAGAGGAACCAAAAGAAAAAAGGGAAAGAAAAGGATGCAAAAAAATCTAAAAGATAAACATAAAAATCCAATCAAGTGTAAAAAAACAAAGATGTGAGGCTTTGGATATTTCGTCGCAAAGCAGGCCTCAAGTTAGGTTACACTTCATGAAAGCTCTCATTATATTAAAATCTTAGCAGGTAAGACATCTTTGTTAAATTCTCAAGTAGAGAGTTAGAGATATATAAGCGATGACCCTTGATGATCAAAGCTCAGCAACGAAGGAAAATCCCCATGCTCCTGCAATGTGAAGCATTTAAGGTTAGTTAAAAAGTAAGCAATTAAAATTTATGTTACTGGATAAACATAAAATGAATGAAATCTTGAACTGAAATATGATCATTTAAACTATCAAATTACTATCATGCCAACTTCTCCAGAAGATGCACTGTCAAAACTACAAGTAGATAAGGATAAATTAGTTTCTCCTAAATTAGTACCATTTATATAAGATATTTTCGTAGCCTTAGAAATCTTAATGTTATCACTACCAATAATAGTGTAACTACTCTTACTATATATGAACTATGATTTAGCCTAATACTTAAATAAAATCGTCTTCCACACAAAGAAAAAAGAAAGGAAAGCAAGAGAACTCCTACAAAGAACAGCCCTGAATGTTGCTAAAAACACAATGTTTGTCCTACAATTAGTACTAATTTAATAGTATATAGTAATAATATGCAGGGGAACTAACATATGCTCATTTGCACATCTCATATTATGTTGACATCATTGTAGGTGCAAGCTGGACATTCTTAAGAAGAGGAAAATGTTTTCTCTTCACAAACAAAGAAAGGGAGCATTTTATGAGCCAACATCCTTGAAAGAACATCTACAAAACATATTTTCTTCAAGGAAATCATTTGCTGAATATTTTTTAAGAGTTTCTCTTTAGGAGATCTTGACTTCTCGAGTACCAATACTAAATATAGAGTTTGAATCCCGAAAGCAAGGAAAATTTGAAGGATAAATGGAAACTCAGTCATCATCAGAATTCTGAATTATATTTATAATTGAATGATATACATTTTACCAAGTTTGAACTTGAACCTTCTACAAGCAAATGATTATCTTATCAAATAAAGAGTAGTAGTTCAACACTAATGATAATAGAAATACAAGAGCAAAAAGAGGTGCAAATGTCTATGTTGATACTTTTTGTGTTGTGATAGTGATGGGATACGTTATCCCTTATACATGGTAGGATAATTAATCCTAAGATAACTTGTTCCCAACCAAACGACCCTTTGACAATTCACTTTGAATACATGAAGGCTGACGGGAATTCTTCAGGGTGTATTACGGTTTTTCATAGAAGCAAAATTGATCTAAAATATTGGTGGTGTAGAATTGATAGAGTATGGGCCTAAATGTCGCACACACATACCAATATTATTCATTATTTTTCCAATATTGTTAATTAGAAGTGAAAAAATTGCACCTTTTGGATGCCTGCTAATTAGAAGTGAATCTGTTGCAAGTCCTGTAATAAGAAAAACATCCCAAGAAGTTAATTTAGTTATTCTAGACATATACTTCAAAATCTTAGATGTATTTTGTACACAATGATGTCATATTACTAAGTCAGTAACATGAGTATTACCCTGCTTTAAACTTACGTATGAGGCAAAAAAAGTAGAAAAAGTGGAGGAAAAGAATTTATCCGAACAACTTGAAAAACAAAGAGATGGAGGCCACCGAACAAGTTGAAAAAGAGATCTATCAACAAAATGGTGCAACCTAGCAAATTGACATTACCAACAAATCTCACCTCATTACTAAATAGTGGACGCCACGGACCTTGATTAAAAATACGAAACGTGCAAAAAGAATATATAATTTTGTGAGTAAATTTTTTTTTTTATCCTAATCAACAACTCAAGAATCAGAGAAATTGGAGTAAAATTTCAGTGAACTGACAAAAAAGAGGAAGCAAACTATGGAGAACTTACAGAAACTCTGTTGTAAATATCTAAATAGTGATATCTAGAAAACTACCAACAAGCATATAGAGTTAACATTTTAGATTCTAAGGGCTAACCATCTCCAAACAGTAATTACTGAGATTTGAGGGTTAACTCGGAAAAAATTAGTATAACAACACAATTTAATTAATTCAAACAACATCGTTGTGTACTGATATACGACTCACAACATCCATTTCAAGACAACGTACCTAATGTTATCCCCTTTATTCAGATTACCAAACTAGAAATAATAAAATATGAAAAAATAAAATAAAGAACTATCCGAGTCCACAGAACCCACTGTGTGTCCTTAAGAAATCTAAACCCCTCAAGTATCCGAGGTTGCAGATTAATTACTTCCAAGATAAAAACGGATTAACCATTAAAGAAGTAGCGGTACCTCAAACTTTGATAATTTCAAAGAACTCAAAAAGACAGCAACAAATCTCACACAAAGACACGATCGATCGATTTTGTTTTGTAAGAAATGTATGCAAAAGAAAGAAAGAATTCGATGCAGAAAAATAAGAGAAAACCTCTCTATTTATAGCCAACAAAGGGTAAAGGTCACAACTCTTTGGAAAGAAAACAACCTTTCTGAAAGGTCACAATACTTTGGAAAAGGCACAACCTTTCAAACGGTCACAACCCTTTAGAAAGGACACAACCTTTTATAAAGGTCACAACCCTTTAGAAATGACACAACCTTTTATAAAGATCACAACCTTTCAGGAGAGTCACAACCTTTCATTTCCTGGTCACATCTTTAAAACCCAACAATCCCCCACATGAATAGGGAATGACTATTGTTAAAACATATGCATGAAAAATTGTGTGATTCGTAAGTAAGGATTGATTGCATCTGGATAAATGGGTTTCCCTTTGAACTTTCCATAGTGAACATCTATCAGATATACTCGGTCAATTGGTAGATTTGATATCTTTGAAGCGTCGAGTTTTGGTGTATACCTAGACAACATAAGTCACACAATCAACCCTTGAACTATTTTTGGTTCTCATTGTTTTGTTCGTTTTAGCCATGAACACGTCTTGTTTTATAAGTGCGTAGAGAACTGGCCTTACCGAATTCTCCTTGAAGCGGCTTACACTTCACACTTACATAAGTGAGTTCTAAATGTGTTATCCCGTAGATATACTATTTGATATACCCTATATCAAACTTAGAAATCATTAAAAAGTCCTAATTCCTTTATCCTTGTTACTGAACATTGTCTTATCATGAGAATGGACCATAAAAAAATATTTTGACAATGTTGAACCGTAATCAATGACTTTGTTTGATCTCCTTGAACCTAGATCTTGGGATCTCCAGCCTTTTAGGTAGAGTTACCTCCACAATGACTTTTTCTCGGCCATAGTCCCATTCCCTTTGATAATTTATCAACTCCCTCTCCAGTTAGGCCTTTTGTAAGTGGAGCTGACTCATTATCCTTTGACTTTACATAGTCAATTATGATAATTCCACTAGAGAGTAGTTATCTAACGATATTATGTCTACATCATATATGACGAGACTTTTCGTTATACATCATGCTCCATGCCCTACCTATTGCAAATTAACCCTCACACTGTATGCATACTGGAGCTAAAGGTTTGGGCCAAAAATCTTTCAAGAAATTTCGGAGTCATTCAACTTCTTCACCGGCCTTATCTAGAGTGATAAGCTCAGATTTCATAGTAGAGCGAGCGATACATTTCTGTTTGGAAGATTTCCAAGAGATTGCTTGTGAGACCCCGTGGTTCTTTCACATAATATGTGTATCATTGCATGAGTGCATGAGACTTATATGACTTGGTGTATCACGTCACGAGAATAAGGTTGCAAAAGGGGTGGTAAAATAAAAGAATTAGACTAATGTTACGGGTCAAGGATGCCCTTAAACAAGTTCGAGTTAAAGAATGTCTCTTCTAACACTCCGCCCGTTCGGAAAGTTCAAGTTATCCAGTACCTTTGGGGTAAGGCAAAGAGTGTCTTATATGCTAAGAAGGAAGTTTTATAAGGTGATATAGTCTCCCAATGATCGTAAGTTAAGTTTTGAAGTCAAGCAAGTTGGGAAATAAAAAGTCGGCAAAAGTTAGAGTAAGTTTCTTTGATAAATTTTTTGAAATTTGGGTTAAATGTCTCGGATCGTTTCTCCCAATCTATAAAGCTTTAGAAGAACCCCAATATACTATATCGAAGGTCTATGAGTCTACTTTCCAACGCACTAAACCATTTGTCCATACGACTTCATAATTGAGAGATATTCAGATTTTAGTGAGACTGCACAAGTAGACACGTGAAGGTGGCCCCCTAGCTCCTATGTTGGTTTAGCTTTATAAGATCTGATTTCTCCGTCGTTTTATCTCATCTTTTTTCAACCAAAATAAGAATAAAACAGTCCTAAATCCTCTCTAAAGGTTACCTTATAATCCAAGCAAAGATCTACAAGACTTCAACGTGTGGTTTCACCCTCGGAACGTTCATAGAGATTGTGTTACTTCTTTCCTCCTCGTTGGTTGTGATTGGAAGGATTCTTCATGGTGAATGAGTCTCATTTTTAGGTGGTATTGCTGCTGTTTGGAGGTAATAATTCTCACCCTTCATTTTATTGAGTGATTCAAAGTTATAACTACGCTATATAAGCAAGAACATGAATTAACGTTTGGAAAAAATGTATTTGGATAGTTACGTGATGTTGGGCTGTTTGAAGTATTTTTTGATGTTGTTGCTGGAATTTGGGGAAATGATTTGTTTGTGTGTGGTTGTTGTTGATATGAGTGTGGAAGAGAAGAAGAAGTATAGATGGGTAATTAGTTGTAAGATAAATAAGTGTAACGGTTGTTCTATTATTGCATGAAATTTTCAAATGGTTTCTTCTTGGTTCAATGTCTTGTGTTTAAGGAGACTGTTTGTTATTGACAAGACATGCTAAAGTACTATAAGCTCCATCAAGTTCAAGTTAAGTTTCTGCCTTTTAACCTCTTATTGCTTATGAAGAGAAAGACATGATTCCAAATGTAACTATTGGACGAAGTCACAGGATGGTGATCGGAAGCGGTGAGTTTGAGTTATTATGGTTATATTGAACAATTATAGGACTGTATTACATATATTTTTTCTGGCATTAATGGTTTGAAGACTCGTAATTGGGATTTGGTTGAAGTTATTTTGGGGTTGGAAAAGAGGAGTGTGGCGATACGCCGAGTATTTATTATTGTGCAGGCATACTCTACTTGGTTGTTGTTGACTATTGCGTAGGCCTCCACTTGTTAATAGCTACTGCAAAAATGTATGTTATGTCATTAATTTGGGGTTGTAATTTGGAGAAGAAAAGGTAATGAAGCAAATTTTAACAGGGTCTGGCGAGCTAATTACTCTGCTAGTAAGCTGTAAATTACTACTTTGAGACGTATTAATATTCTGCCTGTAATGGTTGTGTGACATGATTTTCTGTAGATTACATACTGTAAGAAAGGGGTACAATCCATATGGATACAACAAGACCAAGAATTGAGGTATGTTAAGGCTAAGCACCGTAGTTCCTTTGAGCACGAATTTTGGAATCCTAAATCGTCTAATATTGTTTTACTACTCTATTGCTATAAAGCCATTTTGTGAAAGGCATTGAGATTGTAGCTGGCGTATTTTTGTGACTCCATTATGTTGCTATTCCACTCGTTCGGTTAGATAGGGTATTCGACATCTTTATGTCATTTGGTTGATTCTCTTGACTATAGGTCCATGTGTACAAATTCTTATTCTTCATTAGGTGTAGAAACTTAAAAATATTAGGGATGAACAATATGAATTTGAAATCAGTCCTCCTTCCTCGCTAATTTATATTTTTGAAAACTTTAAAATAATACGTTGATCTCCAAAACTCTTAAATGTAAATCGTATGTTTAAACTACTAAAGGACGTGTTTCTCTGAAATACTTTCTTTTACAAACTACTAAGAAACATTTATAGATACTAAGTTAAGAACTTTAAGCTCTTTATGAACATCCCCAGGTTTAAGTTGCCTTTCTAAATCTTAGTAAGTTTTCCAGTTTGATCTACAAGTACATAAGGTTTACGAGACCTTTACATGTGATACGGAAGTGATTTACGAGATTATGAGGACAAGAGTACCAATGAGCCAAGATTGGCAACGTGATTCAGGAAACACAAATGCATTAGAATCCATGACATTACATGTTATGCATTCTACTTTCGAGCTATAATCAGAAGGTATGGGGACTATTGCCTATATTTATACGTATGAGACACAGATGGCCACAAGTTGGCGAATATGATGCCGGTTCGCTATCGAAAGGCACCACCATTGCTAGCACTTGGTTGGGTATGACATGCATTTGCATCTATATATATGTGTTCACGACATACGATTATGTAAGAATACCATGCATATTTAATTTATATAAGGTAGGATGTCAACCATGGAGGCTATCAGAGTTTCTGTTTCCGGTGGTATCTTTATTACCCTTTTTATAGCAATTATTTATGATTCTATTTTCTGTCTTACATACGGGTACATTTTTATCCATACTGACGTCCCATTGCCTGGGACGCTACATTTTTGTTTCATGTGTGCAGGTCCAGTTATGGATTCTAATTGATCCCTCCACAAGGATTCGGGGTTCAAGTGTGAGTTGGTAAGCTCCACCTCTTCCTGGAGTTTTCATAAGATGTTTTCTTTTGTTGTATAGTTTGGGTATAGTCGGGGCCTTGTCTCGACCAATGCTTATGACACTCATAAAGGCTGTTGTGGACACTGTATTCTGGGTTTCTTTCTGCAGCTTCCAGCCACATAGGCTTGGCATGTATAGATTGTATGTTATATGTGTATGTCCTCAATTGCGGCCTCGTCGGCCAGCTAGTACTTTATTATTTTTGGCTTGTCTACCTTTGTCTATATGAGTTGTTATTCAGGTTATGAATCTAATGGTCCATGCTTAATATTTTAGATGTTATGCTGTTCGACCTTCTAGGCCCTTAGTTAAGTCAGTTGGTATGTTTCAGTGGCTAACTCAATTGCATAAGGTGTCGAGTGCCAGTCACGCCTCCCCTAGTTCGGGGCGTGACAAATTTGGTATCAGAGCAGGTCATGTCCCAGGGAGTCCACAAGCCGTGTCTTGTAGATTCTTGTTTATGGATATGTTGTGCACCACACTTATTATCAAGAGGCAATAAGTCATTTAGGATTGGTTACATTTCTTTCAATTTATAGTTTGTGCTATAGAGCTGCTAAGTACGTATGAAATCTAAATCGTCTTTGTGTTTCTTTTATGATCAAGAGGATTTATCGAGGCTTTACAGTAGAGATTGTTGGTCATCAGAAATTTGTAGACATGATAGAGCTAGAGATGCTTGACTTTGTTATTGATATGGTCATGTATTTGTTGAAGCCTTGTTATGCCAATGTCGACTACCAAGAGAAGAATTTTAGATTTCAGTTCCCAGGCTTGAGCGTGAGACTTACAGTTTGATGTAGAAGATTGTGTTTTCTTGAAAGTATTGCCTAGGAAGGGTATCATGTGATTTGTCAAGAACGGGAAGTCGAGTTAAGTCGATTCCAAGGTATGTAAGGCCATATAAGATTATTTGGAGGATTGGCAGGGTGGCGTATGAGCTTGGTATGCCTTCAGAATTTAAAGCGGTCCATCTAGTATCTAGTTTATAGAAATGCATTGAAAATGCTTCGAATTATGCCCGTTGAGGATATTCTTGTCTCTACTAACTTGTCTTATGCTAAGGTGTTAGTGGCTATGTTGGATTGGCAGGTAAGAAAGATTTGGACTAAAGAAGTGGTTTCCATGAAAGTGTTACGGCGGAATAACAACGTTGAGGAAATAACTTGAGAAGCCGAGGAGGAAATAAGGAAGAAGTACCCCAACTATTGATGACTTAAGCTATGTTGCGTGTCAATAATTGACAATTATTCCTGTACGCAAACTTAATTGGATGTTAAATACCTAAAAAATGCAGTTTATTTGGCATGTCGCGAGCTAGATATACTAAGCCTTGTAATTAGATTTTCCAAACTAGATTTAATATTTGCGGACGTTAAAAATATAGCCTTGAAAATAGCGTAGTAGCAGCAAAGAATAGAACCAAGAGATTAATTGAATCCATTCGCGGATGAATGTTCTTAAGGAGGGGAGAATGTGAGACCCCGTGGTTCTTTCACATAATATGCATATCATTGCATGAGTGTACGAGGCTTATATGACTTGGTGTATCACGTCACGAGAATATGGTTGCAGAGGGGGTGGTAAAATAAAAGAATTAGACTAATGTTATGGGTCAAGGATGCCCTTAAACAACTTAGAGTTAAAAAAATGTCTCTTCTAACACCTCGCCCGTTCGGAAGTTTAAGTTATCCAGGTACCTTTGGGATAAGGCAAAGAGTGTCTTATATTCTAAGAAGGATGTTTTATAAGGTGATATAGTCGCCCAGTGATCGTAAGTTAAGTTTTGAAGTCAAGCAAGTTGGGATATAAAAAGTCTGCAAAAGTTAGAGTAAGTTTCTTTGATAAATTTTCTGAAATTTGGGTTAAATGTCTCGGAGCTTTTCTCCTAATCTATAAATCTTTAGAAGAACCCCAATATACTAAATCGAAGGTCTACGAGTCTACTTTCCATCGCACTACACAATTTGTCCATACGAGTTCAGATTGAGAGATATTCAGAATTTAGTGAGACTTCTCAAGCAGGCACGTGAAGGTGGCCCCCTAGCTCCTATGTCGGTTTAGCTTTATAAGATCTGATTTTTTTGGAAAATTATATGCACAACAGAATCATACAACTTACATGAATAATAGACAACACATTGTTTATGTTAGAACAAGTACAATCATGTTAGAGCATATAAACTTTTATGAATTTAATTTCAGAATTACCTTTTGAAGCATGAACATATACCTTCAAGTGAATCCACAAGCTAGTCGACAAGCTAGAACCTTCAGGCAAATCCACAAGCTGGTCCACAAATTGGACCACAGTTCTGCGGTTTTCTACAGTGATCCCAAGCCACACTGTCCATCGCTTTTTAATTAAAATAATTTTTTTTAATTTTTTTTTAAAAGCGAGGGACGGCATCGCTTAGTCCGTCACTTATTTTCGCGGAATTTTGCTAATTAATTATTTTATATAGATAGCGACGCAGTCCGTCGCTTTTTATTAAAAATAATTATTTATTAATTTAAAAAAAGCCACGCCGTCCGTCTCTTTTTATTAATTTTAATTGTTTAATTATTTTTTAAATTAGCGACGGACAACATCTTTATGTCCGTCGCTTCTTGGTCAAAATATCTGGTCAAATATTTTAAGAAAGCGTCAGACAGTGTCTCTTAGTCCATTGTTTTTTGGTCAAAATGTTGGTCAAACATTTTTTTTAAAAAGCGACGGACATAAAGACGCTGTCCGTCGCTTTTTTTTAAAATATTTGCACTAGCAGACGCGATTTTCCGCATCTCTTCATATAAAAAACAAAATTGAGAAATAGTTTTATTTAATTTTATTTAAATCGTCTTCCGGAGGACGGTTTTGTGTAAAATAAAAAACAAAAAAAATTATAATACCGACTTCCGGATGTCGGTAAAATTAAATAGTATGTAATAAATTAATATTTTCAATTAACTTTAAATAAATCGTCCTCCGAATGACG
>JAJOOR010042096.1:0-12539 GCA_036250505.1 Solanum acaule
GCTTTGTAGACTAATGTATAAAGTTTGGTTGTGTCTTGTCTCTTAACAATTGTGGCCTCAACGGCCAAGTGTTGTACATAAGTTTTGGGCCTGTCTATATTGGTCTTTTATCACTACAGGGCATATAAGCTTGTCATAGCTTCATAGTTATCATAGTTAAATGTATGGTAAGTGCAGGTTGTAAGTTGGTTCTCCCGGGCCATTTAGACATCGGGTGCCTGTCCGTCTTAATCAGATCTGAGGCGTGACACCTTTGAAGGATTGGTCCTGCATTTCGAGAGCCCGTGGATGATAATGAGCCCATCGGAAATGAAGAAATAAATGTTGATGAGAAGGAGGATGTTGTATATGAGTATGCCAATGCTTTGATGGTGTTTGATAGAGGTCGTGATGATGACGATGAGGCCTAGAGGCCCGAGGGAGTATCTCTAACTATGTACTTTGTTTTATTTGTGCTCACTGAGGACAGTGCTAATTTTAAGTGTAGGGTGGGAGATAACTCTGTTTTGTATATAAGTTTTGATGTTTTATAGAGTCTTGTTTTTTAAGTTATGTTTATTTTGGGTTCGAGAACTTTTGTTTTCAGTACTTTTATTGAGGATAGTTCCTTTGAACCGACAAGGACTAGGTTATTGTTTTATTGAGTCTTACAATCATCTTAGGAGTGGCAATTCCTGATGATGGATGGATGACGATCGTCTTAATATAAAATTAGTCACGTAGAGGAGCAAAATTGAGAAACCAAGCTTGATATTTTAAAACTATGTCCGAAAAAGAAGCCAAACGTCATGGGTAGTCATAATAGGAAAATGCAATAGAATTGTAACCTCAAAAAAAGCATGTGTTTGTTGTTTTGACTCTAAATGAATCTAAGTCGGCTTAATTGAGTAGTAAAATCGTAATGCAAGTTGTATGGGCATGCTAGTATGATGTGTCCTTATGTGTGTCGTGATTCCATGTGTGGTGAGTGATTATTTGGTTCTTGCTTCAATTGATATCTAGACCTTGCCTTGTGTGTGTTGAATGAGTAACTTGTCTGACTTAGGGAATCTGATTGAGGCATTTCTTTGAAAAAGCTAATTTTTGACTCTATTGTATGCATACCAATGAAGACTTTAGCTTTGTTTTTTAAGCCACATGAATAAGTCGAAACCCTTTCTATTGATACCAAAGTTTTTGATCCCAATGAATCCTTAATGCAGTATGTTAAGAATAAACATTAAAAATGTTGGTAGAAGTGGAAAATGGGTGGAACTGCTACAATGTGTGGAAAATACAAGTGCAGAAAAAAAACACTATTTTGGCCCTGGTCCTTAGTGGACAATGTGCACCTCAACTAAGTTGAGAGTGGCTTTTTCAAAGTATGCTCAAAACATTGGCCCTGGTCCTACCAAGGATATTATGTACGTCATTCAAAAATTAAAGCCTTGAGTTGAGGGCGGCTAGTGCAAAGGCATATATATAAAAAAAAGGGAATAGAAAGAATAAAGGGCGTAGCTGGAGCAATAAAAAGGGAAAATATTCATGACGTGTGTACTAGGGAAAACGAAAAGCTAAGTATGATGTTTGTTGGCAAAGCATTTACATGTGCATTAGGGAGGTGTTGTCACTAAAATGCGTCCTAAATTTTTAAGCCCATATTACAACCACTGGCAAGCTTATGGCATGTTAAGAAAAGGATGAACTTCATTTGTGAGAGTGAGTATGATTATTGAATAACAAGCCTTGTTTATAATATGATTGTTTGAATGGAAGGGTTTCCTAAACACAAACGAGTGAGGGCATTCATGGCACATGTTTTGAATGTCCAATTGGTGTATTTGTAAGAGAATGCATTAGCCCAGAAAAATGATAAATGAGTCATTCATTGAACATGTGTTGTAACCTAATGTATCATATGATATAGTAAAATTGTTGAAATTTTTCATCCAATGTGAACTAAAAATCATGATTAAATGTGTTTGGTTGATTTTAAGATGGGTTGATAAGTCTAAGGGTTATGAAAAAAGAGTTGATAGCCCAAAGATTATTCAAGGAAAACAAATCTTTAAGTGTGGGGTGGTGATCTTAGGTATATTTATATGCCCAAGTTGTCGATATTTTCCCATTATAAGATGGAATTAAAGAATAATCTTGAGTCGATTAGCTTGATTTGGTGTAACTTGTGATGATTGTGCACTAAAACACATGATTAATTGTTTCAGGAACTCTCAAGGAAATTAGAGACGAATTGAAGAAAGGAGAAGCAAGGAAGCACTAAAATAAACTAAGGACGGAAGCACCAAGGCGTGGTGTACTGGTTGGCACCAAGCGTCAAGGCCAATACTACTGAGTGCCTGCAGTGGTGCACTGAGGGGTGCGAGGCGCCAAGGACCTAACGACAGCCGCACATGCCAGACGCACAGCATGGCATGGCACGCCACAGGGACAACTACAGAGCAACTAGCCAGGCACAGTGGCTGGCGGGGTGCCCCGGTGTAATTCCAAAATTTCCAGCGAAAATTGATTAGTTCCTTTTAGGTTTCGACTTTGACTCTATTTTTCCCAACTTCTATAAATAGACCCCCAGGGCTAATTTTGTAGGGAGTTCGACATTATTTTGGTGTGCAAGAGCAACTTCAACATTTGTAATAGGTTTTTATTTTCTATCTCTTTTTATTTTTGGAAATTGCATGAACAATTATATTTTGTGGTTTTCAACTATTATTAGTGGCTAAACGCCTAGTTTTGGGGTTGTGGCTATGGATTGAATGTTGAACATTAAAGGTCTTTTAATTAATTCTTTGTTATCGTTTAAGTTACATTTATATTCTTGTTTTAGTATTTCTCTACTGGTCATCTAGAGATAAATATATTTTCTATTCTTAAAATCGAAAGAGGACAGGGTAGATATACCAAAGAATATACAAAGCTCGATCTTCCATTTAGTTGATGTGTGTTCAGAAGTGACGCACATACGAACAACTTGCTTGGTTACAAAACAAGATGAAATATAAATGCTCACCAGTTAGGCCTGATATCCTTGCTCAACGATGTAGTTAGATATCTAACTGGAGTAGGCGACTAGAGGTCGAGAGACCTAACTCATACAATTAACCCTAAATAAGTAACTTGATAACCGAAATTAGTTCATTGCCTAAGAAATGATACATGAAATCCATTTAATGTTCCAACCTTGGGATAGTCTTTTACTTGCTTGAAACATCAATTTGAAGTCGTTCGCACTAGTTACTTTTAGTTATTGCATAATATGTAGTAGTAGTTAGTAATCATAAAACTCTTTAAAAGGTTACTTTTGTTAAATTGTGGAATTAAGTACTAAATATAAGTCGATCACATGTCCCTTGGGAACGAAAACTCGTTTCTAAAAGAAACTATATTACTTGAGCGACAACGTATATTGAGTGTATATTGGGGAGCAACATGTCTCCTCTCACTTTTAGGATGACAAAAGAGCATATCGAGAAGGATCAAGAGAGAGAACAAAATATGACCAAAATGATGACCCAACTTTATTTATTGTTGAAAAATATGACGGGTAGTGGGTTGAAGAGTCTCAATGTTGTGGGTGTTGGTGGACTAAACCCCGATGAAGCACAATTCGATGCGATGTACAATGTCGAAGTGAACTTCCTCGCAAATCAAGGAGGAGGATTTCGTTCAAATTACCCAAGGCTGGGTGGAAATCCCGGATTGATTAGAGATGATGGATGGAGAGACACAGACAGTGAATGGCGTAATTGTAATGCTACTTGGAAGGAAATTGATGGTTACAAGGATAGATACATCCCACCTCATCAACATCAGAAGCCTAAAGAGCAAAGAGCTGACCCAGAGAACTTCTGTATGGAAGACATGCTTGCAAAAATTCTCAATGAGGTTGAAGGGTGAGACAAATTGTTGAAAGATATGAAAGAGGATGTCTCAACCCTCAATCAGACGGTGACTTCTCATTCAGTCTCTACTATGAAGCTCCAGACACAAATGGTTCAAATCTCGACTCAATTGAATCCACGACAAAAATGTGGCTTTTCTAGTGACACAATGGCAAACCCAAAAACGAAGCTTGAATTGGTATTTCCATCGTGACACGACGTGAAATAAGGCGCTTGATGGGAGGCAACCCAAGTCTTTAATCTTTTAATTTTTTTTTTTGAATAAAAGGTGTTGTTTGTGCATGTTGAAAAGTGAAAGTGTTGGAAAATGGAAAATTAGGCGAGCCAAAAGTCCAATCGGCGACTTGCCGAACAAGTCGGCGAGCCATACTTGGACCATCGTTTGAACGACCCAGCTTGATGGCAAACTCTATAAGACACGGAAAATTAAAAGTTCAGTCGGCGATCCCAACTTTGTCCGTTGTTGGAACCCCCAATTTAATAAGAGTTTTGTAAAAGTTGGAGAGCCAAATGACCAATTGGCTGATCTCAAAGTGGTTCGGCAGGTGCGACTTACTGATGAGTCCACAAATTGGACTCATTTAGGGATTTATTTTAATGGAAATAGTGTCCTTGAATGCTTGTTTTATCTCAATACCTGATTAAAATGATGAAGTTTCAGGTATTTGAAGTTTTAGTGGAAGAATGGACACTTAGGAGCAAAACGGATCAAATAAGGCTAAAAAGAACAAGAAATGGAATCCTGCAGATGGCCGAGTTTAACTTGGTGAGTCACCGAAATGACATGAACCGCACTTCGTTCCAGTACGCGAAGCCTTGAGGGAAGTGGATCAAAATGCTAGGAAAGAACAATAGGCAAGTCGCCGATCAGTTCCGCGAAGCAGTTCTGTACCGCCCAATGATCCAGAAGGTGAGGATGCTAAAGGCAAGACACTGAAGGTGATGAGCTCACCAAAAGGCAGATCACCGAGTTCATGGTCGATCTCGACTAATGTCATCGAACAATCCTCCACAGCACAATTTGTGAAAACTATAAATACTAGTTAGAATTGTAGTCTTACTAAGTTTTGTAGAGTGGAACAATTATTATTATTATTTTCACTTTAAAACATACTTTAGTGGATATTTTCTCTCAAGTTTGGAGAGGGTTTTGTGGAGACTTGAAGAAAGGAGTTCTTTTTCCCCAAGTTTGGAAGTGGGTCTTCTCTATTCATTTTCCTTTGCTTAATTTAAGGTTTAATTACTTATACCCAGTTGATTTCATTATCATGTTAGGTATAATTTCTTATTTCTTAATGTGTATCTAAAAACCCCCCATTCTTGGGGTGTGATTTAGCAAATATGGGTTGATATTCTTGTTGGGTCTTGCTTGCTGATATGTTAGATGTATTTTAATGGTGATTTCACCTAGTGGTTGTGGTTTAATCTAAAGGGTTTGTAGTTGCGAATACAAAGCCACCCATGTGTTTTCGACTTTCCTGAGAGGGAGGTCGCGAAACCAAGACCGCTAGACTGATGTCCTAAGGAGTGGGTCGACATGAGGTTCAACCCGAGAGGGTGAGCCCTAATCCCATATCCTAACACTCAGCTCGAGAGAGTGAGTGGGGTAAGGCATAGGCTGGTCTTCATGCGGCAAATAGGTGTCTGAGAGGAACGCATTTGAAACGGGGTAAGTTGCCCGAGAGGGAACTCATTTCCATTTAAAGCTCAGCCTATTCACTATTACTTTGCAAATTTCCTATCGAAAGCATGTACCCAACAATTTATCTCAACTTGTATTGCCGTCACATCCCAAGAACCTTTCCCTGTACTTGATTTTCTTGTTTATTTTGCTGTTTTAATACATGTTACGAACCCCCCTTTTGATATTTGACACTTTTGTGTCACCCCCTTTAATTTACAATGTATTTTATCGCAAATGTCTTTAACTACGACTAACTCGAATGAAATTCTAATTGGTTATTAATTCTCGAAATCGCTCTCTTGGGACACGACCCCAACCCTTGGTTGGGGTACTATATTATTGACGATTGTAGAATCTCATACTGTAGGTCAGTGTCGTTGGACACGATAAGCATCAAAATGGCGCCGCTGTCGGGGAGTAGTGTTAATTGAGAATATTTAGCTTAATAGAAATTCTATTCTTACTAGTTGTAGTTTACTAACTTTACTCGTAGTTTTGTTTTTCTTTGAGCTTTAATTTTGTGCAGGCCTCCTGAAAATGGCTGAGAGAAGTGGTGCCAAGTTAGTTGAGTCGAATCAAGAAGTTGTGCCAAGTTATGTGAGTCGAATCAAGAAGTTGTGGGTGACCTCATATTAACTGCGCTGGTAACTCAACTGAACAACTTGGCCACCAAAGTCTCGGAGGTGGAAAACCAGTGCACAAGTCTGGGGAAGTACATGCCTCCTCATGAGCGGAGGAAGTCTAGAGGAAATGGACACAATCGTGTTGAGGATACGCTGCAAATAATTCTCCAAAAGGTCAATGAACAGGACCGGGTGATAAACGAGATACAAGAGAATGTTGAAGCATTAAACCAAATGGTTGGCTCTCACTCTAGATCGATCCAGCTGATTAGGTCGCTCTTGAGTTTTGCAGTACCTCCCCTCGAGTCGAAATACCTATTGGGGTTGCCTGGTAATGCTAGGGCTAATACCAATATACATGATTGAGTAAGGACTATCCACGACGTTAAATAGGGCGCGTCTTCGGAGGCAACCCAAGGCTTTATTGCTTTAAATTATTTTGTTCGAATAATTGGTGTATTAGTGGTGCAAGCAAATGAGGGAAGAATTTTAAAAAAAAAAAATTGCAATGTTGCGAACTGAAGACCTACTTGGCGAATCGCCGACACGATCGGCGCATTCTATTTGATCCGCTGTTAGGACCCTAAAATAAGGGATGTCCTATAAAACTCGTTGAAGTAAGAATACATTTGGCATATCGCCAATATGATCGGCGACATGACTAACTTCACCGAAAGACTAGGAACTGGACGGTTAATATATTGCCAAAGACTTCAAAAATTTCAAACCATTCACTTTCCCTTGCTTTTATGCTTCACAAATTCACCCTATATTAGTATTTTCAAAATTATTGTCTTCAATTAGTATTATAGTTGTCAATTGGTGCTCGGAACTAGGATTTCTTTGCTGCCTAGAATTACAAAAAGTTATTTGATCAGCATATAAGGTGAGTCTCTAAAACCCTAATTTTATTTTTGAAAATTTTGCACTCATTTGCAGTTATTGTATCAGGATGACGTGTGCTGGGCCTCTCTGATAGAAATAGGTTGCTACGATGTTGTTTTCAATTCGTAAACTTTGCCTAAAATACTTAAATGATTGAATGCCTTAGTGTTTGCACTTTGAATTAGTTGATATCGATAGGGCTGTTGCATGTTAGTTGTTAGGTTGATTGGGTGATGTCCGAGTAGCCTATATGTGCGCTAAATGATCAAAATTGCTTGATGAAAGAATGGGTAACATTAATCTTATGAGCGGGCATTGTCAAATGACCAATATTCGACAAATTCGGGGGAAGTCTGAGTATCTCGAGAGTGATGGGTAGTGCAGGTCTTGTTTGAATTCCATGAGTGCATGCTTTGATTTGATTTTCTGGGATTCGGGGATTGAATTCGAGAATGTGCGTCAAAAATAGGCACGTTGGGTCGATTGGCAAGTTAAGTCGAGCTTACCTTTGAAAGCGTGTGAAACTCTCTTGAACACCCTTTGAGCCTTACCTTTCTTTGGAAGAACCTTGATAAAACCTAGACCTTATTTGATCCGCTACCTATAATCCTCTTGATTTGTGGTTTAGTGAATAGCCAACTTAGGCCAAAAGCCTAAGTTGGGGGAGTGGTGAAAGGGAAAAGGAGAAGTCATGAAGTGCAAGAAAGGTCCCCCTTAACCCATGGTATTGCAGAACAATGGAACCCTAAAAAAAATGAAATTTGTGGAATAAAGTACAGAAGAAATTTGGGTTCCAATGCATTTCATGGAAGGTGAATAAAAAGGTGACTTAGAAACACTAGAAAAAGAATTGATAAAGGAGAAGAAGGGAATGTCTTGAGAATACCACATCTCACGAGGAAAAAGTCACTAAGCCTAAATGACCATACCTTTACACTCAGCCCCATTACAAGCCTTAGAAATACCTTTTTGATCTTGAGTAAGCCGGATCGAAAGTTAATTAGAAAATAAGGGCAAACCTATGGGTGAAAACATGCATCGTGTTCCTCTTTTTGAGTGTGAGCGTTTTATCTGATTCCTGACCTTAAATTGACTAATATTTGTGTGTGAATGTGGAATCATTCTTTGTGCGAGGGCATTTATATACTTTTGTTGAGCTTCAACTTGCACAAGTAGCAAGTATTGCAAGGATGAGAATCTTTGGTGATGGTTTGTCACAATTTTTATCTTTGCGTACACAAATTGATCCTTGCATAAGTGAGTTGAGTCTCGTTGTGTGCATTCATGATTTAGTCTTGTGTAGCACTGTTTGAGGCACCCTTTTTGAATGGTTGAACTTGAGTTTCCTTGAGGACAAACAAAAGTTTAAGTTGGGGGTGTTCATGAGTCCACAAATTGGACTCATTTAGGGATTTATTTTAATGGATATAGTGTCCTTGAATGCTTGTTTTATCTCCATACCTGATTAAAATGATGAAGTTTCAGGTATTTGAAGTTTTAGTGGAAGCATGGACACTTATGCGCAAAACGGAGCAAATAGGGCTGAAAAGAACAATAAATGGAATCATATGGATCACCGAGTTTAACTTGGTGAGTCGCTGAAACGACATGAACCGCCCTTCGTTCCAGTACGCAAAGCCTTGAAGGAAGTTGATCAAAAGGCGAGGAAAGGAGCAATTGGCAAGTCGCCGATCAGTTCCACGAAGCAGTATTGTACCGCCCAATGATCCAGAACGCGAGGATGCTCAAGGCAAGACACTGAAGGTGATGAGCTAACCAAAAGGCGGATCGCCAAGTTCATTGGCGATTTCAACTAATGTCGCAGAGCAATCCTTCGCAGCACATTCTGTGAAAACTATAAATACTAGTTAGAATTATAGTCTTAGTAAGTTTTGTAGAGTGCAACAATTATTATTATTATTTTCACTTTAGAACATACTTTAGTTGATATTTTCTCTCAAGTTTGGAGAGGGTTTTGTGTAGACTTGAAGAAAGGAGTTCTTCTTCCCCAAGTTTGGAAGTGGGTCTTCTCTATTCATATTCCTTTGCATAATTTAAGGTTTAATTTCTTATACCCAATTGATTTAATTATCATGTTAGGTATAATTTCTTATTTCTTGATGTGTGGCTAAAAACCCCCATTCTTGGGGTGTGATTTAGCAAATATGAGTTGATATTCTTGTTTGGTCTTGCTTGCTGATAGGTTAGATGTACTTAAATGGTGATTTCACCTAGTGGTTATGGTTTAATCTAAAGGGTAGTTGCAAGTACAAAGTTACCCATGTGTTTTCGGCTTGCCAGAGAGGGATGTCGCGAAACCAAAACCACTAGACTGATGGCCTAAGGAGTGGGTCGACATGAGGTTCAGCCGGAGAGGGTGAGCCCTAGTCCCATATCCTAACACTAAGCTCGAGAGAGTGAGTGGGGTAAGGCATAGGCTGGTCTTCATGCTGCAAATGGGTGTCCGAGAGGAACACATTTGAAACGGGGTAAGTTGCCCGAGAGGTAACTTATTTCCATTTAAAGCTTAGCCTAGTCACTATTATTTTGCAAATTTCCTATCGAAAGCATGTACCCAACAATTTATCTCAACTTGTATTGTGGTCACATCCCAAGAACCTTTCCCCATACTTGATTTTCTTGTTTATTTTACTGTTTTAATACTTGTTACAAAACCCCCTTTTGATATTTGAAACTTTTGTGTCAAGCCCTTTAATTTACAATGTCTTTTACTACGATTAACTTGAATGAAATTATAATTGGTTATTAATTCTCAAAACTGCTCCCTTGGGACACGACTTCAATCCTTGGTTGGGTTATTATATTCTCAATGATCGTAGACACTCATACCGTAGGTCAGTGTCGTTGGTCACGATCACTTACTTCGCCGAATGGAGCGTGAACTGAACAATTTTGAAAGGGCCAAACAGTTTTAAATTCAAGAATCCTTCATTTTCACTCATTTTCAACTCTCGTACTCTCCCCCAATATTATATTGTTCATATTTTCACAGTTTTATGCTCTTTTCACTTGGGATCTTTTCCCGGGATTGTGAAATTATTTGCCGCCTAGCATTTCAACTATTTTTTCCAGTTAAAGGTTGGTGTTCAAAATGCCAAACTCCATATGTGGTTGCACTCAAATGAAATTGGTATTTTGATGTCAAATATTGCTTGGTAATCATCGTATAAGTGTTTGTTTGCATAATTTTAATTGAAATAAATATTAATGGGCCTTCTCCAGTACTTTCTTGGTATGGAAGTGTATCGGCAGGGGCGCACTCTTATCCTT
This sequence comes from Solanum acaule, assembly GCA_036250505.1. Lineage (NCBI taxonomy): Eukaryota > Viridiplantae > Streptophyta > Magnoliopsida > Solanales > Solanaceae > Solanum > Solanum acaule. The sequence goes on from JAJOOR010042096.1 coordinate 10,380, forward strand.
CGTCAGCAGAAATATGCCTAGATCTCTTGCCTCGTGCAGACATGCTTGATTCTCGTCCTTTGGCCACTCCTCTTACTAGTGGTACCGAGGTTCCCAAGTTGGATGTCACTTCCCTCTCTGATCCCACCAATTTTATTCTTCTATTGAGTCGGCTAACTGTAACTATAAGCTACACGCCTCGAACTCGTATAAAGATTCTTCCTCTAGGGCCTCCTTTCACCTTTTGTTAGCGACCCTTAAACGGGTTCCAGCAGTGCTTCAAGCCTGACTTTTTTTTTTCGTTTAGTCTGACTATTTTCCGTGTCGTTGCTTATTTAAATCAAGTCAAAATTGTTGGGTTATGTTAAATGTGTGTTGGATCTAGCGGGGTGAACTCTGAGTAAGCTCGGATTGTGCCAAATGCCGTAGTTTGCCTAATGATGGAACAGTTGTTGTCAATCTTAAGGTCAAAAGACGTCAAATGGCCAATTTTGACCAAATTGGGGGAATTCTGAGTACCCCGAGGGTATGGGTAGTATGGGTCTTATAGTAATTTTATAGTGTAGGTGTTTAATTTTTATTGCGTAGGCTTCAAGATTGAATTTGAAGAAATGAGGTAAAAACTACAACAAAGGGCCATTTTGCGAACTGGATCGAGCTTGCCGAGTTGTTCGACGGTTCACCTAAGTCCTCCTAGATCGCCCTTTATTTCTATAATTTGTGACTATTTGTTCTATAACTTTCGCACTACAACATTTTAGGGCTACAGCCACCCTAGAAAAGTGTTCTCTAAAATAGCAAAAACTATGCCTGTTGATAAAAGGCTACACTTTTTGACTTTCGACAACACTTTTTGGGGGTAGCCTAAAGAGGTGTAACCTTTGACTTTAGACAACACTTTTCATTAGCTACGCTTAAAAGTGTAGCCTAAAAGGCAAAAAGGCCACGCTTTGCAGCTACGCTTAAAAGTGTTGCCTTGTTTGCTACACTTTCAAGTGTGGCCTTTTCTTCCATATTGCCCATGATTTTAAAGTGTTGCCTTTTCTATCTTATGTATGACAACACTTTGAAGTGTAGTCCTTGCCTATGTGCGTACAGTACAGTCCTATGGCTACACTTTTAAGTGTGGCAATATTATTTTGGCTATAAAAGATTTATATGCCACAATTTCTAATTAAAAAACACCAATATTGTTTTGCAATAAATAAACCCAAGCATTAAATTAGCTAATAAGTAATTCAAATATATAGATTTGCAATAAACTTGAAAAGATAGTATGTCTTGTGTACATACACATACTTATAAAACAATATTCTAAATATGTGTACACAATAATTGTTCAAAAAGTACTCTTACAATAGTTCAATATATTCTAGCAATGAATATATTTCACAAAATCAAATATAACGTATTCAAACTTTTACAATAGTTCAAAAACTCTTCATCATCCACTTCAATGAGATCAAATTGACTTGTGGCGACCCTTCAAATTTGATCACCTCCATTTCCCTACACATTTAAAATAAAATTAAAAATTAAAACCAATTATGAACAAAAAATCAGATTGCAGAATAGGAGCATGTGGAGCCTGATCATAGACATATGATTTCGGATGAATCTACAAAATTGGACAGCAAAGTGATCCGTGGAGCTGATGAAGATAATCACAAGGATAGTGGCAACAAGTCTTGTGCAGCAAAAAGTTCTGATTCATTTTTGAGTTATTCCGAAAGATAGTCAATGACTACAAATCAGGATGCAAATAACCAAGAGATTGCAGCGCTAAGCTTTTAGCAGTTAAGCTAGTACAAGAAGCAATCGAGAGAATTCTTCTTCCAGAAGTTCAAGATCACTCATATAATCAATCAACAACAAGTAGTGAATGTAAGTCATGAACACTTCTACTGTTCTACATGTGATTGCTTACTCTCCTCTCCTTATGTATTAAATTTTCTGCAAACGACAAGATAACAGAAGTAGAAGACGAAGACGAAGATGAAACATATAGAAAACAGGTAAAAAAATAGAAGCACATCAGTATGTGGCATTTGATATCACAGCACATTCTTTCAGATGTTGTATCAAAAATAGGGAATAAACAACTCGATGAGATAAATAACAATAAAACACTAGCTAAAACAAATACAGACAACTCTCCTTAAGATTTCTCGAAAGAAAAGG
>JAJOOR010042097.1:0-11155 GCA_036250505.1 Solanum acaule
CCCCTTTGATTATGCTTATCGCTTATGGTCATTTTAATTGCTTCTGCGACCAAGGATGTGTAATGATATGCTATGAGGCTTGTTTGGGGTTCCTTCGGGTTCCCCATTCGCCGGTCACGTCTAGGCCCTAGGCTTGGGTCGTGACAGAATACATCTACGTGAACACCATGCAAGTAATGTCTCCAAATCTTTAGGGCAAATACTACGACTGCGAGCTCGAGGTCATGAGTCGGACAATTCTTCTCATGCACCTTAATCTGTCTAGAAGCATAAGCTATAACCCTACCTCGCTGCATCAACACACAATCTCGGCCGACAATGGATGCATAATAATAGATCACATAACCGTCTGAACCCTCTAGTAGAGTCAAAATAGGAGTTGTAGTCAACCTAGTTTTCAGTTCTAAGAAGCTCTTCTCACACTCATCTGACCATTGAAACATAACCTTTTTCTTAGTCAACTTAGTCAATGGAGAAGCTATGGATGAAAATGCTTCCACAAACATTCTATAATAATCGGCTAAACCCAAGAAACTTATGATATTCTATTGGAGAGGTGGGTCTGGTCCATTGCTTCACTACCACTATTTTTTGAGAATCCACTCGGATCCCTTCGCTAGGCACTATATGACCAAGAAAAGCAACTGATTATAACCAAAACTGACAGTTGCTAAACATAGCGAATAACTGGTGAACTTTGACAGTTTGCTGGAAAACCTTCAAACAAGTCGCATGTTCTTCCTCATTCGTAGAGTAAATAAGGATATCATCAATAAAGACGATAATGAACAAGTCCAGATACTGCTTGAACACCCTGTTCATTAAATCCGTGAAAGTTGTGGGAGCATTGGTTATTCCAAAAGACATAAGTACAAATTCATATCGACTATACCGAGTTCTGAAGGCTGTTTTCGGGATGTCACTATCTCTAACTCTGAGCTAATGATAACCAGATCTGAGTTCTATTTTTGAAAAATAACTAGCACTCTGAAGTTGGTCAAACAAGTCATCAATCCTGGGATAGGGTACTATTCTTAATTGTGACTTTATTTAATTGCTGATAGTCAATGCACTTCCTAAGAGAACCATTTTTCTGTTTCACGAACAACACTGGTGCACCCCATGGGGAAATACTGGGTCTAATGAAGCCCTTATCTTGAAGGTCATTCAACTACTCTTTCCATTCCTTAAGCTCATCTGGACTCATTCTTTAAGGAGGAATCGAAATAGGCTGGTTATCTGAAAGGAGATCTATTCCGAAGTTGATTTCCCTTTTGGGAGGAACTCCTGGAAGATCTTCGGGAAAGACTTCTGGAAACTCATTTACTACAGGAACTGACTCAAGAGTTGGGGTTTCAGAGTTTGAATCCTCAGCCTGAGCAAGATGATAAAAGTACCCCTTGGAAATCATCTTTCTTGCCTTAAGGTAGGAAATGAATCGATCCATAGGCACTGAGCTACTACCATTCCATTCTAAGACTGGTTCTCTTGGAAAGTTAAAACGAACAATCCTTGTTCTACAATCGACTGAGGCCTAACATGAATATAACTAGTCAATACCTAGTATGATATCAAAGTCTACCTTTTCTAACCCTACAAGATCTACTGAGGTGACTTTCTGAGAGAATATGACATGGAAATTTTTGTATACCCGTCTAGCAATAATTGGGTCACCAACTAGAGTAGAGACTGAGAAGGCTTATGAGAGAGCTTCAGGACTGACACAGAAGTTTCATGCTTATAGGGAGTTACAAAGGAAAGAGTAGCCCCTGGATATAACAAAGCATAAACATCTAAATGAAAGACTCGTAACATACCAGTGACCACATTAGGAGAATCTTCCTGGTCCTGGCGAGCCTGGATAGCATACAACCTATTCTGGCGGTGAACACCACCTGTACCAGTTGATGTACCCTGGTGAGTTGGGGGACCTGCTAGTGCTGCTAAAGTTGTAAACTGAGCCCTATTATTGCTACCTCCCTATCGCTGTTTAGTAGAAGGGAAATCTCTCAACCTTTGACCAGACTGACCACAACCAAAACATCCTTTCTTGCCTGCAAGACACTCACTCAGATGGTTCTTACCAAACTTTGGACAAGTTGGGTAGGTCCTATTACCTAAAACACTCATGTGACATTTAGAGCCTTATGCCGTACCTTTTTTATCCTGTCAAAACCTGGGGGATGGAGCACTAGCTGAAGAAGGTTCTGGAGCTAAAGACCTTTGCTAAAATTGCGAGCGATTTCCACCACCCGATTTCTGTTGAGAGTATTCATAATTCCCCTTTTCCAGCCTTTTCATTGTCATTAGCTAGCTCTCTAAGCTTATCACCCTCAACCTGCTGAGCATGAGTCAAGAGCCTAGAGATGTTCATATCCTCTAACAACATAGAATTTATGCACTTTGTCTCCACCAAGTTAGATACCGCAAATAAGAACTTACTCATTTGTACCCTGGGATCGGCAACCATATATGGAGAATACCTGGAGAGCTAGGTGAACTTAAGTCCGTACTCTTGGACTGATATCGAACCTCTCTCAAATTCATAAATTTCTGAGCCATAGCCTCCCTCAACCCTCTTAGGAAGAACCTGTCCTGAAAAGCTTGGGTAAAAAACTCTCAAGTCACATGAGTTGCATTCTCACCCCTGTTTTCTTTCCATTGCGTGAACCAAATGTGAGCCACATCTTTAAGCAAGTAGGACGCCAACTCTACCCTATCATTTTCAGTCACTTGTATCACTCCAAATATTTTCTTGACCTCATCAATGAAGTTCTGGAGGTCTTCACGAACCTGTGATCCTAAAAACTCAGGCGGATTCATCCGAACAAAATCCCCGACCCTAGTTGCCATTTATCCACCACTAGTATTTGTAGGAGCTGGAACCTGTTGACTGTTCTAGTTGGCTACACTATTAGCCAAAAGTTGGATAGTATTTCGAAACTTTACATTCGAAACCTCATGGTCTGGGATTTGAGGAACTGCATTAGCATTACAGACATTAGCATTCCTTACGTAAGTTCTATGAGGAGGCATGATCTGAAATGCATAACGTCGAATTAGAAAGGAGATCATAACCACGTACGATAAGAATAACACGAAGGTGAAGATTTTCCTAAAACAGTCCATAGCCTCCCCCTTATAGGTATGGCGCGCTTCACACTCATGAAAGGGACATTACCTAGTACAGATTTTCAGACGTCCTAAGACTCTTAAACCTAATGCTCTGATACCAAGTTTGTCACCCCCCGAGGCTACCCCCTAAACATAACCACGGGACCTAGGATCACGAGTTACCCCAAGCTAACCCTGAATAGGCATGTCATACACATTGAACATTTTCTGAAAGTAAGAGATATTGTGCGGAAGCTAAAACATGAGATAAATTGAAAAGATAGGGAATACCTAATACTATTCTGAATATAAATACTGGAAAAGAGTTAATAACATTGATCTATAACTCATAATACTAAAGTTGAGTCTGTCTATGTCTGGATAAGCCTCTAACTGACTAGAGATGCTGGGAAATGCCCCCAGCTAACTCTAGAAAAATAGAAACTAAAATAAAAGACTGATAATGAAAAATTGATCACTAAAGTTAATGCCCATAGAGGGGACTTATAAACCTTCGGGGGCACGTAGTTCTAGGACTATGAGGGTATGGTGAACCCTAGTCCAATTCGGTGCTAAGCCTACTCCCAACTGGAAATGTGTACAATCTAACATAACTGATATATACTAGATAGCTCAATATTCTGACATGCTAACTGAAATGCAAAATTAATTACTAATAATGAAAAATTTAAAAACCATGGCATGTATATGTTTATCTGTCTTGGCTAGTGTAATTCATGAACTAAACAAATCTACACAACTAGGGTTCTGAAGTTCATGCAAGGAACTAGGCAATAGTGTTACAACAACATGAACAATCTGATTAAGAATATTCTAATAGCTAAATCACAACGATTTTCTACAGTTCAAGAAACCCTAGGTCTACATAATATGAAGGGAATCAAGAATCTAACAGAATTCTAAGGACCTAATAGGTGAAAGGAACCCACTAGTTAAATCCCACATACCTGGTGATGAACTCCATGGATAAATTTTTCAATTTCCAGGTTGAAACTTAAGAAAACTTGATTCTATTTATGTCATCATGTGTGATGCCTAGGTTAGACTTTTTGCATTTCTGGTTCCTCGATAGTGACAATGTCAAAGGATACTCTACTGAAATTTTGGCAACTCTTAAGGACTTAACCGTATGACTCAGATTTTTCATTCAAGGACGAATGTTTCTAAGGGGGAAAGGATGTAACACCCCACCTTTTCGAAATGTATAAAATTACTCATATCTTCATGGAAAGACTAGGAGGGTGAGTATTAAATTAAGAATAATGTGGTATGTCATATTTTACGTGTTAAAGGTTTGTATCTCATGTTTAGAAGTTAGGTAAGGGGAAAAATGAAAGTTGGCAAAAATTATCGTAAGTTCCTTTTTAAAGATTTCTCTAAAATTTGGGTCGAATGTCTCGGAGGTTTTCTCCCAATCTATAAAAAATATTGTGGTCCACGACCTATGAAATCAAAGGTCTACAAATCTAGTTTCCAACACATTAAATCGTTTGTTCATACAACTTCAGAATAGAGATATATTTACGTTTTCACGAGACTACACAAGCAGGCACGTGAGGTGGGTCCCCTAGGTCAGTGGAACTTTTTATATATCATATTCTTCGACTTTTGTTCATTTTTCTTACTGAAGAACCAGAAAACTCTCGAAACCCACTTCTAGGATCAGCCAAGTTATAGATTTTCTTGACTTAAGTTCTTGACGGAAGTTGTTCTACGCGTTGAGCTCTTCAACATGGTATAATTTGTTTAATCGATTTCATAGCATATCATACTTTGGTGTTGGGACAACAAAGGTTTTGACATTTTTTAATGTTTTGAGATGTTTTACGAACATAAGATCAAGGTAAGACCCTTCTTTCATCGATTCTAGCTTTAATAAGCCGCAAATAGCAAATTGCGATGGAAATACATATCTTTTATCGGATTATCATGGTATCCTCGATTCTTGTGTGTTGATTATGGTCATGCCTTGTTGTAGTTTTGAGGGGGTTGTGATTAAAAGTCGTTAGGCCACGTGAATTTAGCAAAGAAGGTATGTTAAGGCTATTTCCTACTTACGGCATGTTTCTTTAAAGCTTAGGAGGAATATAATTAGGTTGTCATCCTTGTTATACTTGTAGCTATTATTGTTGATTGTTGGCTGCTCGAGTTGATGTAATCCTCCCTTGCCGGGATTCTTATTCTGTTAGTAGCATCCCTATGTTGGACACAACTTATAGGCTATTTGTATAGGTTGCTTATAACTAAATTACTTGATTTTAGCGATTGGATTGTTATTATTGCCCTTGGGGCTATTGTGGTTAGCTACAGGAAAGTGATCTATGCCTAGAAGGGCTATGTTCTTCCTGCGGGGAAAAATGGATGCCTAAGAGGGCTATGAGTTACCTATGGGGCTATATTCATGCCTAGAAGGGCTATGAGTTCCCTACGGGGATACATTGATGCGTAGAAGGAATATGAGTTGCTTACGGGAGTATATTGATGCCTAGAAGGGCTATGAGTTGCCTACAGGGCTATATTGACGCCTAAGAAGGCTATGTGCTTCCTACAGGGCCATGTTATTGCCTAAGAGGGAAGTTAGTTGTCTATAAGCTATGTTGATGCCTAAGAGAGCTATGTGCTACCTACAGGGCTATATTAATGCCTAAGAGGGCTATGCCACTGCCACAGGGCTAGGGTTATGTAGACTGATTGACACTTTCCCGGCTTATGGGGGCCTAAGTAGGTGGTCTTGTGTGTTGTTTGTACTTGCCGAGCTTATGGGGGCTTGGTTAGGTTGTTGTTTTATTATTTTTGATAAGTTTAGATTTAGGAGCAGGTCAGTACACTTATCTTATCCTTGATTTATTTATCAGATTATTCCAGTATATTAGGATACCTGCTCATAGTCTATTGCCTTTCATACTCTTACATTATTTCGTACTGACGTCCCATTGCCTAGGGCCTGCATTCATACATGCAGGTCCCGACAGTGACCCTGTAGACCTCCTCAACAGCATGATTGACTTCTATCTGGTTGGCTAGCCCTTTCCTCAAGAGTTGCCAGAGTTTGGAGGTTTGTTAGCGTTTGTTGTATATATTTTTATGGTTAGGCTAGGGCCCTGTCCCACCAATCTTCACTACTCTTAGAGGCTTGCAAACTAGTATGTGGTGTGTGTAGCTTTGTTATGTCCATGCTTGCCTAGTTTGTTGGTTTGTTGAAGCTTGTGAGTTGTTTGATATATTGTCTTGATACATACCTGCTTTCAATTTTGGTATAGAGATCATGGTGTCCTCGACGGCCTAATCAGGACTTTCGTGCTAGTTTTCTATTTCATTATATGAACTATTAGGAGTAGGTGTTTCATTTATAGATCTGTTGACAGGGGTGTTGCCGGCCAAGGGCTTAGTTTTAAGCCGAGATATACTTGTTTGTTTTCTTGTTTGAGTGTGGTTGCCATGCGGTTGTAGCAAATGGTTTAGTAGTGTCGGCTAGGGCCTGAGTTTTTGCATTAGGAGCCAGTTGCACTCCTTGAGTTCGGGGCGTGACATCTTAGTAGACTAAGGTTGTAACATCTAACATTCAGCTCAGACACCCAACAAGCAAAATATAAATATAGCATGCCAACTGAAAACGATGCCAAGAAAAGGATTTGTACCTTAATTTGGAATTTCTCCAGATTTGAAGAGATATGGGTATGTCTTCTTCATATCCTCCTCAGCTTCCCAAGTAGCTTCCTCAACAAACTTATTTCTCCAAAGGAGTTTGACTGATTGTACTTCCTTGGTTCTCAACTTGCGAACTTGGCGATCTAGAATCTGAACAGGAATCTCCTCATAAGACAAGCTATCCTTAATACTAATATCTTCAGTAGGTAAGATAAGTAAAGGATCGCCTATACACTTTTTCAACATAGAAATGTGAAACACCAGATAAAATGCTGTCAACTCTTATGGTAGCTCCAACCCATAAGATACATTGCCAATATACCGGGGACTAAGCTTCCCCTTCTTACCAAATCTCATGGCACCCTTCATGGGTGAAACCTTCAAGTATAACCAATCATCTACTTCAAATTCTAAGTCCCTTCTCCTAACATCAATGTAGGATTTCTGACAACTGTGCGTTGTTTTCAACCTTTCTTGAATAACTCTCACTTTCTCCATAGCTTGATGAACTAACTCTGGTCTTATAAATCCACCTTCACCAACTTCAAACCATCCAATAGGAGATCTGCATCTTCTCCCAAAAAGAGCTTTATATAGAGCCATTTTGATGCTATAGAGGTAACTATTGTTGTGAGCGAACTCTATGAGAGGTAGGTGATCATCCCAATTACCTTTGAAATAATTCGTACAATCTCTCAACATATCTTCTAAAGTCTGAATAGTGCGCTCTACTTGACCATCAGTCTGAGAATGAAAAGCAGTACTCAAGTTCACCTTTGAACCCAAACTTTTTTGGAATGACTTCCAAAATTATGCAGTAAATTGTGCACCTCTATTTGAGATAATCGAAAATGGAACTCCATGAAGTCTTACTACCTCTTGAATATATATAACTTGGCATAATCCTCTCCTAACCGAGTGGTCTTTACCGTAAAAAAATGGGTTGATTTAGTCATTCGATCAACAATCACCCAAATCGAATCATGTTGTTTGCAAGACTGTGGTAAACCTGTAATAAAATCCATATTGACTGCCTCTCACTTCAATTTCGGAAGTTCTAGATTTTGAGCCATACCACCGGGCCTTTGGTGCTCTACATTAACTTGTTGACAATTCGGGCATTTAGCAATGAACTCAGCCATACCTTTCTTCATACTATTCCAACACTAGACCTCTCTCAAGTCATGATACATCTTTGTGGAACCTTGCTGGGTAGAATATCTAGAGCTATGAGCTTCCTCCATGATCCTCTCTTGGAGTTTATCCACCCTTGGTATAGACAATCAACCTTGATACCTCAATACACCATCTCCCCCTTGTTCAAAAGCCATTACTTTTTGCTTATGAATATTTTCCTTCAATTCAAGAAAAATAGGATATTGGTCTTGTTTCTCTTTCACTCTTGATGCAAATGATGATTCATCCCCATTCATCACCACTACTCCTTCTTCGGTGGAATCCATTAGCCGAACACCTAATAGTGCAAGTCTGTGCACATCTTTTGCTAACTCTATCTTTTCTTCTTCAACATGGGCAGTACTACCCATAGACAACCTAGTCAAGGCATCAACAATAACATTAGCCTTACCTAGGTGATAGAAAATGCTTATGTCATAATCTTTGAGTAACTCTAACCACCTTCTATGTCTGAGATTAAGCTATTTCTGACTAAACACATACTGAAGGCTCTTGTGATCGATGAACACATATACATGAACAACATAAAGATAACGACACCAGATCTTTAAAGCAAACACTACAGTAGCGAACTCGAGATCATGGGTTGGGTAATTCTCTTTGCGAACCTTAAGCTGTCTAGAGGCGAAAGCTATAAGTTTACCATTCTGCATCAATACACAACTCAGTCCAACTATGGAAGCATCACACTATACAATAAAACCTTGCATACCCTCTGGTAAGGTCAATACTAAGGCAGTAGTTAACCACTTTTTCAATTCCTAAATTCTTTTCTCACAAGCTTTAGACTATTAAAACTTCACTATTTATTGAGTCAACTTAGTCAAAGGGGATGAAATAGAGAACCCCTTGATGAACCTTCTATCATATCGGGTCTAGGTAAATTTTGCATTACCTCTATCTTCTAAGTATCAAGTCTAATTCCATCACCGAAAACAATGTGGCCTAGGAATGCTACAGCTTCAAGCCAAAACTCACACTTTGAGAATTTATCATACAACTCTCTATCCTTTAGAGTTTGGAGAACTATTCTGAGATGATTAGCATGATCACTACAACAAATATGATATATAGCTACGAAATTATTAGCTACGACATCAAATTCATCATTAATTGTTTGCTTTTAGTGACAAAGTTTATTTTTCATGCTTAAATAAATGAGATACATACATTTAGTGACGAAACATAAAAAATTGTAGCAAAGTTTTGTCCACTAAAGTTTCCCACCAAAAAATGAATTGGCGCAATTTGTTGAGTAGTGTTAGTCACGAATTTAAAGTTATTGGTCACACATTATTTCGTCGTTAATGATGTAGCTAGTTCGTGACAAATTATTTTTTGTCTTAGATTTATTAATTTTTGGACACAAAAAAATATCGTCTCAAAAAGTATGTTGTTACAATATCGACAGATTAGAGTTCGTAGTTAAATATTATAATTTTTCGCTATAAACATTTAGATTAAATTATGACATATATTTTCGTCACTAATAATATAAATTATTGGTGACAAACATTTTACTGTCTCTAATCAATTTGTGATTTAGTGATAACAAAAATGTTGTCACGAAATATGTAAGGTGTTAAATAGCGACGACTTAAAATTTATAGTGAATAATTCAATTATTTGCTACGAAAGAAATTCATAGCCACATACAAATTCAACTATTTATCTTCTTTTTCTTTTTTTTCTCTCTTTATATAATTTTACCTTATTAAGAAAATATAACAAATTATTTTTGTTCTTTTGTTATTTACTATTTTTATCTTCTCTTTTATTCTTTTCTCATTTTCCTTCATATTATCTTTTATTAGAGATACCATTTAGTAACACTTTATTATTTCTTTCTCTTTTTTTTCTTTTTTTATTAGTTTATCTTCTTCTTGTTCTTTTCTCTCTTTCTATATTTTTACTTTTTCAATAAAACAAAATAAATTATTTTTTGTTCATTAATTTATTTCTTTTCTCATTTATTATTTTTATTTTCTCTTTATTATTTGTTTCATTCTTCTTCTTTGATTTTTTGTTCCTTTTTCTCCTTTTTTTTGTTAGTTTATGATCTTATAATTTTTTCCCACTTTTCATAGTTTTGCATTTTATTAAAAAACAAAATAATTAACTAAAAAAAATAATATTAACTAACTACTTTCGGATAATAAAAAAATAACTAGACTACAATAATAAATAAATAAATAAGAAAAAAATACATAATATGTGATTTGACATTTAGGGTTTTTATTTTTATAAAAAAAATATAGAATTATGTTAATGGGGGCATAACTTTGATTCGAATTGGCTGAATTTTCTCTTTGTTACTAGGATGCGATGTAGCGGTAATACAACAATTACAGGTCCATCAAATAAAACCGTTTGACTAATGATATATATATATATATATATATATATATACATATGTGTGTGTGTGTGTTTTTCTTATTTACTATTTTTATCTTCTCTTTTATTCTTTTCTCATTTTTTTCATAGTTATTATCCTTTATTAAATATACCATTTACTAACATTTTATTATTTCTTTCCTTTTTTATTAGTTTATCTTATTCTTCTTCTTCTTTTCTCTCTTTCTATATTTTTACTTTTTCAATAAAACAAAATAAATTATTTTTTGTTCATTAATTTATTTCTTTTCTCATTTATTATTTTATTTTCTCTTTATTATTTGTTTCTTTCTTCTTCTTTGATTTTTTTGGTCTTTTTTCTCCTTTTTTTTGTTAGTTTATCATCTTATAATTTTCTCCCACTTTTCATAGTTTTGCCTTTTATTAAAAAACAAAATTTAAAAATTTAAAAATAATATTAACTAACTACTTTCAGATAATAAAAAAATACATAAATACGTGATTTGACATTTAGTGTTTTTTTTAATAGAGAAAACACAAAAACTCTGCTCAACTTGGTCGGATAATGTACTTTAGCATATAAGTTACACGGACGTTTAAATACCCCCCCTTAACATCTTTGAAGTGAATTAAAAACCACCTTGAGAATATTATACCACTCTCAACCGTCACATCATAACCATGTAAGTGCCACAACATAGCCACGTCAGCACGACCTCATTAATTAATTTTTTCATTAATTATTTTCACAAATTTTTCTTTAACACTTCTTAAAATTAATTTACACTAAGTAATTAATTACAAATGCATTTTCTAAAAT
>JAJOOR010042098.1:0-10521 GCA_036250505.1 Solanum acaule
ATTATGTATTTTAATTGTCTAAACCAATGTAAAACTAAAGAACAAATATTCAATATTATTGTCATTCTTAGTGTTGAATTAATTTTCTTTTTGCATTAGTATTAATTTGATTTTGATTTAAGCTTTATTATAATTACCAACAGCTATGGACTAAAATTTTTATTGCCCATTCATAATTCTAAGTTTCAAACTTGAAATAATATATTAAAAGATAAAAACTATGGAAAAGTATAAGAAATATTTAAAAATTATATCAAAGTAAATATTTTTATGTATAAAATAAAAAATTAAAATTATATATATAAATTTGGGTTGGTTTTTTTTAGTTAAAACCAAATCAACCCAAATATAGTCGATTTTTTTTTTTCAAAACCAAACCAAGTCAAACCAAATCACTAGTCGGTTTTTTTTTCCAGGTTGACTCAATTTGCGGTTTGGTTCGATTTTGTACACCTCTAACATAAACTTTGAAATAGCACCATATTGAATAGTTATTACTTTGCACAATCCCAATTTTAAGGAGGATTGTTACAAATAGCACCATGAATCTGTGTGGCGTTTTTTGAAAAAATCATTTAATTTTAAACAAACATTTTTATCATATCTATTAAATTACATCATACTTTAAGGTAAGACGGAATAACCTGGGAGACCCTTGTACTTGACTCCGTTTGTAAGTTGAACCCTTGTACTTAGGACTTTGTCAATTGTACCCTTAAACTCACTGAAAGACAATATTTTAAGCCCTTTTTTCATCATATGTGTGTGCCTGTAGTACACCCATTTACACATGGAATTCCATGTCATTCTTAATGACACATGAGAAATTAAATGTCAAAAAAATAAAAATAAAAACTACTTTTTAATATTCTGGAAATTTTGAGCATAATATTCTTCATATTTACTCTCAAATTGAGCACCAAATTCATGTCAAATGGGTGGAATTCTTACCTAGTTGACTTTAATTTCACATTCACAAAAACAAACCCAACGAATTTCCATTACAATTTTGAATTTATTTCATAAAAAATCACAAAACCCATTTATTTTTCTTGAAGCTTCATCAAGCTTATGAATGAAGTTTTTCAATTTTTCAAAACCCATTGTCACCCTTCACATTAGCTCATACAAAATTCAAAAAATACTCGTGAATTTGATATTTTAGGATGGAAATGTGGAAAACGAAAAGGACTACAAGTGGTCTTGATTTGCCGCAAAAGAAGAAAATATTGAGAAAATATTTAGGGGTGGTGCAGTAAGAAGAAGAACGGAGTGAAAATAGTGGGTAAATCCATAAAAGAAAGAAAAGAAGGAAATGAGAAGAAGAAATTTGGTTGGGTTGGATGGAGGGAGGGACAATGGCGTCTATACGAAGAAGATGACTTCCCATATTTCTATATTTTGGCGTTCTTTTTTAACTTTCTTTTAAGGCAAAATGGTCTGGTGGATACCTGTACTTGTATCCAATTGTATTGTGAACCCTTCTACTTACCCATTTGTCATCTGAACCCTTACACTTAATAAAACACAATATATCAAACCCCTCTAATCATTGACCATGCTTATGTGACATTAATATGATTGAGTTGGCAAGAGAGTGAGACCACACGCCTATTAAGGCAAGTGAACATCATATTTAAATTAAAAGAGTAAAATAATAAACATAAAAAAGAAAAAAGGAACCCTTCTTCTTCACCCAACGACCCACTTTTTCAGCCATCTCCATTTTTTTCCAATTTTTTTTTTCTTTCTTTGATCTTCTTTAGGTGGTCTGGTACACCAGAGGCGGCGAGGAGTATGCTGGTACACCAGAGGCGGCGAGGAGTATGTTGGTACATCGGAGGTAGCAAGGAATTTTCTGGCCTTCTGGTACATCGGAGAGGATAGAGAGCATAGGGGTCCTTGGTGGTTTGCAGGAGTCGTCGATGGTACGGAAAAAGGAAGACAGTGGAGAGGGAATCGAGGCTGGTGAGGGGTAAGGAGCTGGTGCGGCGACTTATGATTTTTGGATTAATGGAGGTTGGAGAAGGAGGAGGTAAGAAAAATGGTGAAAGTGTGCGACGAAGACGGAGACAGATGAGGGAAAGAGTATTTTTGGTCTCGTCGGCAAGAGGAGTGGTGGCAACAGCAACTTTCTCTAGCGATTGGGCCATTTCACGGTGAAAATGGTAGCTGATGTAGAGAGACCCAAAATTTTAATTTAAAAGAATAATTTATTTATTTTTTGTAAATTTGCATCAAAACTTTATGATTTTTTGTCCAAAAAGAAATTATTATAAAACTAAAAAATGATGTGGCAAAATTTATCTGACATGGAATATGACATCAGTGCGATTGAGAGTCACGATGAGTTGAAAGAGTTCAACATGTTGAGTTTAAACGAGTTTGGGGGTTCAGATGACAAATGGGTAAGTAGAAGGGTTTACAATACAAACAAGTACAAGTACAAGGGTTCACCAGACCATTTAGCCTTTTTTTAATGATGTTTAATATAAAATATTATACTCACTCGCCTTAACACGCGTGGAATTAACCATTATTACAAGTCAGCAATATTGGTGCCATATGTATTCGGTCAATGGTCAAAGGTGTTTAAAATATTGTGTTTCAGTAAATATAAGAGTTCAGTTAATAAAGTCATAAGTACAAGGATTCAACTTACAAACGGAGCCAAATGCAAGGGTCTCTTAGATCATTCCGCCTTAAAGTAATTACATAATGACACATATTTCCTCTTCTTTCTCTCCTATGCTCTCTTCCCCTCTATATGCCTTTACCATGTAGATTAAGGCAATAATCACCTGGACTTTGAACCATTTTAATGCTCCGTTTTGATTCGTCAAAAATCATCAAAAAGGGAAAATATTCAAGAATCTTGAACTTTTACTTGACCAAGATTTAAAGGGAAGTTATTGATACCGGATAATCATTGAAGGTCACCAGTTAAGCCATAATTACACCATATACATTTGTTTATGCATTTGAATAATAACATTTTCGTCTTAGTCTTTTTTTAGTATGTGTCTATAACATTTCGCACATTTTATGTTAAGATTTGAATCATTCTTCATAAGCATATAGGTACATAACAGGTGATTCATAATTGTGCGTAGGTGTGAATGTTGATTAGAACCTTCTAGTACAAAGTTGAATTGAAAACTTTCTTGTCGATTGAGTTTCAGTGTAAGATTTTACTTAGGACAACTTCAAACAAGAATATATCTTATAATATAAAGAGGTATGTGTCCTATTACCCATCAAATTAAAGGTCTTTGAACCTTCTTTTCAACGTTTTTGACAGTTCATCAATTCAATTTACATGCTAAAAGTTATGCTCATTTTACTGGTCACTACGCAACATGCGTGAAGAGGACGTCAGTTGCACGATCGCGCGGTAAGGTCAGTGCTCCTGTTAAGGTTGAGTGAATAGTCACGCGACCTAGTCTCCAACTGCGTGACCGTGTACGTTTCTTTGGGAAAAAAAATAATTTTCTCTTCTTTTTATGTATTAGGAGGGGTGTTTTCGTCCTTTCCTCATCCCACAATTCCAACTCACGATTTTTAACTTTTTTCAAAAGCCAAAGTCAATTAGTTTTCATTACTTCAACATCCTTTCATTCTCAAAAATTTCTACGCTCAAGAACTTCAAGAAAACACCAAGGGTAGGGCTCATTTTTCAAGATTCGTCATTAAGGTATGTAAGACTGTCTCCACGTGTGGAAACATCTTATTCTTCCCCACGAACTACGTTTTCATGATTGTAAAGAATCCTTCATGAATGAATTGGGGTTAGGAAGAAACCCCATATTTTTGAATTGTTCTTGAATCTTCATGAAACCTCAAGAACTCTCCATAAAAGTATTTCAATTTCTTGATAATCTTTTTATCCATGAGTTTTCTAAGATTTTCTAAATGAAATTACGAATGATTATTGAATGAAGAAATTCTTATTTTGAGAACTACTTTAATGATTTTCTTTATGACTTGTTGACAACTCTTTGACTATGACATTTTGCTTGAAAATTATTATTTTATGCACCCTATAATTTGAACTATGATTTTCACCAAATATGAATTTTATGATGTTATCATATATTTTCTTGACTAAATATTATGATATGGTATGTCTCTCATGAATGTAAAGCTATGATACAAGAATTGTAACCTCATGGCGTGATGATATCAATGAAGTTTATGAACTATGGTTCTTGAATGTTATGAATATGATCCTTTCGTCTAATCCATGATCACATGAGCTTAAGGAGCTAAATAGTTAATCAAGAAGGCATAAATATAAATGACGAACGTCTGAAATTACGTTTGCCGTCAGAGATTAAGTATTGTGTTGTTGTTCGAATGACTCCTTCTTCTATGCCCTTGACAAGGGCTAGTCATGGATCATGATGATATGTACACATACGTCTCATATCTGGTAAGGTATGAGATGGATTAGCTGATCGGATCAAGATTAGACTCTATGTGCTCACATGGTGATTTATGTCGGTTACACTATTAGACTCCCATAATGAACTAAAATACGATGAAAGAAATATCATTAAGGTAGCCTGAATGACCCCATCTTTTACTCTTCCTATGTTACCATTATGACTATGCTAATTGCTTCTCCTGATCTCGATACGTACATTTATGTTTCATTCTGACATTTTACATACAATATTATTCAATATGTATTTTAGTCCCTTCTATTGAGGGTGTTGCATCTTTTTACTGATGCAAACTTAGGTTTACAAACGTGCGATCAGTCCACTCTCTAGATTTCACATCTTCTGCTATTGATGAGCCCCTCTCTGTTTTTCCGGAGCTTAATATATACTTTCAGTACTTTGTATTTATACATTTAAGGTATACTAGGGGCCTTGTCTCAGTAGACACTTCTCACCTATGTTTAGAGGTTTCATAAATAAACAAATAGTTATGTTTCAGTTTGAACCTTAGTGTCCCTTATCAACGATTTCAATTCTATAACTCATGTTTTATGCAAGTGTTTTCTTTTACAAGACTCGACTCTCTGAATGCTTTTGAACTGTACTTCCACTCATGTCTAGATGTATGCTCATAATTCAGTGTCATGTTATGGATATGCTTGGGCCAACAATGGTATCGAGTATTGGCCACGTTCGGGGTTTAAACTCAAAGTGTGACAATATCTATGCACATATATACTAGATACATTGATCTTAAATTTGATATCAGATAGATATATTTATGCACAGATACAGTATCACAAATATATTGAATGTATCAATGCCCTCTCAAAACCAAGGTGTAACTATGCATAGATATATTGGATACATCAATGCATTTTAATACTAGATACATGAAAATGATACTAGATACACTAGATATTTGATATTGGACACATTTGATGAAATTGATATATACAAATACACTAGATACATTTGTGCATATTTGATACTAGATACATAATTTTATTTTTTTTGATAAAGTACTAGATACATAAATATATGAAATTGTGAAATATAGATACATTGTGAAGCACAAATACAGGTAAGTAGAGGTACTAGAGAGGGAGACAAACAAGAAAAAGAGGAGAGAGATGAGATACATTTGTTAGATACAATGCATCTAGAGGAAAATACACAGATACATTATGAAACACAAATATAGAAAAGTAGCAGTATGAGAGAGGGAGAGATGTGTGTGAGTGAGAGAGAGAAAGAGAAGAGAGATGTGAGATACATCTTCTAAATATAATGTATATATCTAGAAGCAAATACAGTGTATCTAGAGAAAACTAACAAAGTAAAATTGCTCATGTTGTATTTGGTTGAAACATACCTCTTTGTTATTTATCCAGAATGGAGAGATATGATCCGGACTCCAGAGTTTGGAATCTTTATTTTGCAAATTGAGTCGTGTGTAAACCCACGACAAAGAAGGAAGAAAGGTACTAACCAACAAATTTGAAATGAAATGAAATAAGGATGATGGCTTAACAACCTATTGGATAGCCGTCAAATAAAATTGTTTTTTCACTCAAAATTCAATGATTTATTTAATTTGTTCTTATATTTATCTAAGAGTCTATTTGGAAAGCCATCAGGTAATTGGAATTAGTGTAATTATTAGGGTAGTAATTACTAGCCTAGTAATTACACAACCTAGTAATTATGCTGACCTATTTGTTATCCACAGTGTAATTACAAGTGTACTGTTTGGTTGCACAAGTGTAATCATAAGGTTATATTAAATTTAAAAATTAAAAATAATTATTTAAAATTAAAAATTTATATTAGAAAAATAAGGGTCTTTATAAATGATATTAAATTGAATATTTAAGATATATATTGTCTTTTGAAAATATATTAAATAATAAACATATGTTCTTAACTAATATTATAAAAAATAATTGATTTATATTTTTCAATTTAGTATATTTTAATCAAATTAACCATAAAAACTAAAAGTACAGAATCTGTATGAACATCATGAAATGCATGGTTGACAAAAAGATTAATATTATAAATATAAAATATTTGACAAAAAGATAATCTATCAAGTCTAACTTAAAAAAATTAGCTTGTAATGAAAAATATCGAGTCAATACTCCTAAAACAAATGAAAATGAAAATGTTACATAAGTTCTAAATTCAAAACAATAAATTTAGCATAGTACTCTTTTGTTAAATTTCAACATAACATACATAAATATGATTTAAAAGAAAAGGAAAACGTAAGTCCATAACTTTATTCAACAATGAATTCTGCTTTAATTTAAAAATTAGAATACTAACAAAATTATACTAATGATATTTTTAGATAATGCAAAAAATTGCATGGAATCACATGAAATAAAGGTTGAGAATAAAAAGGAAAAAAATATAAACAATATAAAAAAATATTTTAAGAAAATATTAGAGTAATAAAAATAAAAAAGAATTTAAAATAATAAAAATAAAAAATAAATTAAAACAAAAAAAATAAAAATTGAAATTTAAAAGTAATCAACTTGTAACTATACCATGTAATTACCATCAATTCACAATCCCCTGTGAATTGGAGAGTGTAATTAACCTTGTCAATTACACTCACTTACCCGCTGACCAGGTAATTACATGGTCAACCAAATAGGACAAACAATGTAATTACATCTAATTACACCAAATCCAATTACCGATGACTTTCCAAACAGGCCCTAAAAAGATTGTCACTTTTTGCATGTTTGTTTTACAAAAAATGATTATGTTGGGTCTGAACACTAAAACCATCACCTAAAAATTAATATGAGTTTCATATTTAGACATCAACAGTTGCATGTTATGTCAAGATAATTATCTACTAATCTTCAATATAATCAGTTCTAGCTCTAGCTAACTTATTTTGAAAGTCTAGTCTTGTTTTGTAGTATATGACAACATTGCTTTCTATAGGCATCATCTTTAGATTTTATGCACAATTTAAACAAGATTCACCTTTAAAATGCAAAGAAAATATTGAAATATATCATTGGGCAACAAAGCATGAAATTTGAAATTCTTAAGTAACAAATTTTACATTTACTGATTTTACTGATAATGACTATGGATTTCTCGTTTGATTTTTGGAATTAAAAAAAGCCGGAAATGATAGCCTTATCAACTTCAGAGGTTGAATATAATGCAACAATTTTTGTAGCTTATCAAGTAGTTTGATTAAGCAGACTTAATGCAGATTTTAAGTTTATTAAGCAGTTTGATTAGGAAAACTTCTTGTAGATTTTAATCAGATATTAATTAGTGTAGTAGAGATTTTTTATGACAATACATTTGTTTTTATTGGAGAAATTACCATCACTGTATTCAAAGTCTTGTTTTTATTGGAGAAAGTACTTTGAAGTCTTGTGATACAAATGAGCAAGCAACAAATATTTTCACAAAATCACTTCCACAAACAAAGCACGAGTTCTTAAAATATTAACTTACATTTTGCTATTTTAAATTAAGGAGAATATAAAAATGTGATTCATCAAATGATACTTGTTTGTTTGCTTGTCATATAAGTGGGGATGGTAATGAGGAGGTGCGAAGCTTAACCCACAAAATTTTTAATCCACTTCACCTTGCTTCCCATGACAATTTTTTCATTTTCAACTCGCCTTATCCCCGCCCCACAATAGTATTTTTTATTGAACCATTTTTATTTAATATTTTAAATATTTTAGTAGCTTTAAAGAAATTATCATAACAAATAGGAAAAAGGCTCAAATATGCCATTGAACTTTCAAAAAAGGCTCATTTATGCCATCCGTTAAAAGTTTGGCTCATCTATGCCATTACCGTTTAAGAAAAGGCTCATTCATGCCATTATTTTTTAATAGTGGTTTTGCAAAACCATTTTTTACACGTGGCCAATTATAATTCGGCCACGTCATTAATTTTTTTAATAAAAAAAATCAAATTTCTGAACAAAAATTGAATTATAATTTGGCCACATCATTATTTTTTTTTTAATTCAATTTTTGCAAAACCATTTTTTACACGTGGCCAATTATAATTCGGCCACATCATTAATTTTTTTATTAAAAAAATCGAAATTCTAAACAAAAATTGAATTAGAAAAATAATAATGACGTGACCGAATTATAAATCAATTTTTATTCAAAATTTTGAATTTTTTTAAATAAAAATAATAATGACGTGACCGAATTATAATTGGCCACGTGTAAAAAATGGTTTTGCAAAACCACTGTTAAAAAATAATGGCATGAATGAGCCTTTTCTTAAACGGTAATGGCATAGATGAGCCAAACTTTTAACGGATGGCATAAATGAGCCTTTTCTGAAAGTTCGATGGCATATTTGAGTCTTTTCCCTAATAAATAATGCTTCATCACTCTTATAACATGTAAAAAGTTAAAATTAAGTTAGAATCCACGTAAAATCACATGTATACCCGCAACCTGCCCTGCATTAGTTTTAAAAAAAACCCACTTCAACCCCCCGCATCCCACCCGCTCCACATAATCTTAAACCCGCCTCCACTCCGCATGGCCTTAAACCCACTCCTCCCACTCTCCCAGTCCCATTGTCATCCTTACATATAAGCAACCAATAAGTGGACCTAAATTTAGCATTTCTAATTCACATTAGTTTAAATGATCATCAAAACAAAGAGATTTGCAGTAGTTTTTGTTTTTTTTAATCTCTTTAATTTGCTCTGACAATGAGATGGTGCGGGACGGGCTTAATCAAACCCACAAAATTTCCAATCTGTTCCATCTCATCCCGCGTCACTTTTTTAAATCCGTCTCACTCTGTCCCATCTCACTTAAGTTATTACTGTCACATACATAGAGTAAGTTATTGTAGTTAAATTCTTGACCAATGTGATAGATCAATGTGGAATCTCGAATTTGAAGTCTAAACTAACTTGTTAGAATATCACAAAATTTGTCGAACTAAAGCCAGTTCGATAAGTTAAGGTCCATTCTTGAAACGACAAAAAAGAGGAAGGGGAGGGGGTCGCCCAAAGCTGTGAGAGATAGTAATGATTTTACTTGAACAAATTAAAGGGAGTGAGTTTTGCACGTTAATGTTGAAAGCAAAGTTGATTGTCTTTTTATGTGACGTCCGGTTTTCATACTACGACTCTAAAGACATGACTTTTTCCTCCTTAAATTATAAATCTACTAGTTAGGCCTTATCAAACACGTTTTTGCTCACTACTGGGTTTAAATTATTTTTTTTTTAAAAAAGAACTTTTTCTCCAAAAGTTTGAAACTTTTCACCACAACACCAATTTGTAAAAATTTCAATAGCTAGATGCATATAAATCTTTTCCTAATTTTTTGGCAAGTGAAATATAAAATGATATAGGAAAATATTTGAGATTTTTATCAAACAAGAAGCAGTAGAAAACATGAAGGAGGAAATCCGCACCTGCCCCCGCAACCGCATAAATTTTAAAAACTAAAAACTAAAGCTTTGAGATCCATCCCATCCCATCCTACTCCACACCAACTTAGAGACTCTCTCACTACAAAAGTGTGAATTTTCTGAGAATTTTCCTAGAGATTAGTATGAAAATTCATAGGAAACTTATTTTCCTACAAATTTTCATATTAATCCCCCAAAAAATTCCCATGTAATTCATACTTTTCTTGTAGAGTCTTTTTTTGACGACTGTACCGGAGCAAATGGAGATTCTTTCAATCGAGATTCTCCCAAAAAAAGTACAAATAGCAGCCCTCGGCCACCCTACGGTATGGCCTACCGATCCACAGATGTAGGAAGACGGCATGTCTGCTGATCAAACTGTGTAATCAAAACGACTCCTTGTTGGTGGTTGATATACAAAATGAACGAGCTATTAGAAGTAGTGACAAGTTTACAAGAAACTTTGAATAGGAGACAAGGGGCGAACCCGCAGGTTCCCGATGCCTACCTGAAGCCCTATCGTAGGGTCTCAATTTTCCTCTACCTGAAATAGTTGGACAAAGGGGCGGGGGGGGGGGGGGGCAGGGGGGGAAGTGGAGGGGGGGCCCTTGAACCTTTTTGCATA